>PVIC010055374.1:0-11254 GCA_004025085.1 Thryonomys swinderianus
AACAGACTCAAGGACAAAAACCATATGATTATCTCAATAGATGCAGAAAAAGCATTTGACAAAATCCAACACCCATTTATGATCAAAACCCTACAGAGAATTGGAATCAATGGACTTTATCTCAATTTAATACAAGCTATTTATGAGAAACCAACAGCCAGCATCATACTTAATGGGCAAAAAATGAAACCTTTTACACCGTGATTGTTGATCTTAAGGCATCACTACAGACAAAGAGAAGCAAGTTAGGCCCTGAGAAGAAACTTTCACAGACTCTGAAAATAGACTAGTGCAGGTTCTGTACATTTTAGTAGGTCAGCAATAAAAATACAAATACAATACATTTGATGAAAATTTTCAGTATATTCCTTATAAATAAATTATTCAAATAGCTAATAAATAAATGAAGGTATTCAGTAACTTGAGGCTATGTGAAATGAAAATTAAAATCAAAAGAAGTACCATTTCACAAGGGTATAATTGCTCACTGACAAAATGAAATATTGGCAAGGATGTGAAATGTAACTTTCATACTTTTAAATAAAACTATAAGATTATACACCCACTGTGGAAAACTGTTAGTTTCTTTTACAGTTAAATATACATTTGCTCTGTGATCTTTCAATTGCACAGAGAGTACTTGTTTGATAAAGTCATATATAGATTGTGGGGAAAGTATTGCTGTAGCTTTGTTGTGTTAAAGGTACAAACTGGAAGCCTAAGAAATATTTATCAGCTGGAAATGACTTATCAAATCATGATATATTAATGAAATGGAAAATTATTCAACTATTGATACAATAACAGTATTCTCACAAACATAATGCTGTGAATTCTTTTCTACAAATATGTAGTAGCGTTTATAATTACATTTGTGTGAGGTGCTAGATATGGTAAAACTAACATATGGTAATAAGCCTTAGAAACGTGTCTGTGAAGGGACTGAGAGAAGGAAGAAATTTTTAAAATGGTGTGGGTTACATGGCTAGATACTTATTTAAATTATACTTCATAAATTATATTCCATCTTAAACAGCAAGTGAGAGGCATAAAAGCAATCAGTCAAAATTTTTTAAAGGCTGATGAGATTTAATTTAACAATGTCTGAAGTTATACTTAGGGGAAACTTACTCTGAAAATAAAACCTTTCACATAGAAATTCAAAAACATCTTCCAGAGTTACTTCAGATAAGTAAGTTCTAAAAGGTTAGTTTCCCCAAATAATGGCTTGTCCAAGTTCTCTTAGCAAACTCTACTCCAGACAGGCACAACTAAACTCACGAAGTACCACTATTTCACCAGGAAAAGCAGTACTAGTTGTGACTTACAGGTATAAGAAGTACAGAATAAAGTATTAGAAAAGGTTTCTTTATAACCTGCCAAGTTTTAATTAGTATAAACCTTTCCAAATGTGCTCAGTAAATATAGAATGCAGATAGGGGAAAATGTCTATATTTATCAAAGAGGGCTAAATCTAAATACAACAGTTTGTGATTTAAAATTTTCTTATAATTCAGGATCCAAATTATTTGACTAGTATCTATCAACTATTTATTTGTTATAGTCAATTAGATGGACATTTTTCATATAAAGCAATGTTTATTGTGTATTATTTATAGATTATATAAAATATATTTATGGTGTGATGGAAATAGGCATATTTAAATTTTAAGAATTATTATTATAAGACAAAAAGAATTATCAGAGTAAAAAACACATTTCCATTATTCCCCTTAAAGTAGTCCCCCTTTCTTGATCATACATATTCTTGCTGATTTCTGAAACAGTTCTGCAAGTCTTTTCATGGCTGCTTTAGTGTCTGGATTTGATTCAAATGTTTGCCTTCCATTTTGACTGGGGAACTTCCAGAAGTCACATGGTGCTGGATCTAGCAGAGGATAGGGGTGAAAACACCACACATAATGTTTTTACAAGTCTCCCCATTTGATGGCACATGGCAGCAGCCCTGGTGATCCTGTTCAACACATGCTGTAGATACTCGGAAAGTGACAACAGTGGTGGGATGTGTATACAAAGCAAGGAAGGGCATTTTGAAGGTTATAAATTTCAATGTGTTTTTTACTGCAATGTGTTCATAAAATTTAAATATTCACTCTGTTTTGATCGTAGTTTATACATAAAACTCAGGCTATCATTCTATTTGTTCAAAGAAAATGATAGAGAGTAGATTAACACAGCAACGGTAGTATAGAGACTTCTACATACATTATCTGAATGACATCTGATTACTTCCCTCTTGCTTTATTTTCTGATCATATTCACCCTCTTGTTTTGTTATCACTTCAATTTTCTGCCACTCCAGGCACACTAGAACAGCTTTTTTTGACTGTCACCCAGGGCATTCCTTTGGCTCCATATAATGGTTACTTTTTACTCCTAGTAAATACCATCTCTCTCTTAAAGTATCTTACGTGTTCAGTAACTCTAGTGTTTCCTGGTTTTCATTCACTACTCCCAAGTGGCTTTTCTAACTCCTTCATGGACACATTGGCATGTATTTAACCTTTACTATTAGTGTTGTTCAAACCTAGGTCCAAGACTCTGTGTTGTTCTTTTTCTATAGTCTCTTCTTGAGAAACATCAACCTCCTACTGTCTCCCAGGTTTGTTTGTCTTTCTGTATTTTCACCCTAGGGCCTGATATGAATATCTAACTTCCCACTCCAATTTCTTTTTTAAAAAAAAATTGAGTGTGTTGCCGGGCATGGCGGCTCACGCCTGTCATCCCAGCACTCGGGAGGCAGAGACAGGAGGATTGCTGAGTTTGAGACTTGCCTGGACTACATAGTGAACTCAGAGCCAGCCTGAACTACAAAGCCAGACCCTGTTTCAAAAAAAAAAAATTAAGTGTACTGGTATATTTTAGGTACATAATGATCACAGTCATATTGAGAATTTGTACCTGTAAGTAATATATCTTGATTATTTTTCCCATCCCCTGCCCTCCCTTTAGCTCCCCATTCCCCTTATACATAAGCTTTGCTTCCATTTTTTCCTACTCACATTTCAACCTGAGTATCTCCCAGATGTTTACTCACAGCTTTGCTCATAAACATTGTGGTAGCCTACTCCTTCTTTTATTTACTCTCACATTTACCTTTGCATTCTGAGTCCTCTCCCTTGTTTCACTGTTTATACCTTACACGTCTTTTGGGCCCACTGCACATCCTGTCTTCCTCTGCTGTGGTGGGCATAATGGTGACCTTCTAACTGGTCCTCAACATACTTCCTACTTGTGATGATCTTCTCCAAAACAAAGTCTGATATTGTCATTCTCATATCTGAAATTTTTCTGTTTTGTTTCCTCTTAATTGTGTACACAAGTTAATTCTATATATTTATATTTCCTGATAATTTCAAACTGAAATAAAATTCTAAAAAATACCACTGCTAACTTTCCAATGTAGTCCCCTTTTCAGTCATTTAGGGGATTTACCATCCCCTTTGCATCCATCTTAAGTGCATTAGAATAATTAATTTTTTTTGAGACAGGGTCTCGCTTTGTAGTTCAGGCTGGCCCTGAGCTCACTATGGAGCCCAGGCAAGCCTCAAACTCAGCAATCCTCCTGCCTCTGCCTCCTGAGTGCTGGGATTACAGGCATGAGCCACCACGCCTGGCTAGAATAATTAATTTTGAAATTACCTTTATGTCCCTCTTCCCAGTTAGAATGCCAGCTTACTGAAGAGTGTAGTAATATCTGCTTTTCTTTTACTCTATTTCCCAGGTTTGGTCTATATGGTATGTGTCAATATATGCTTTTTAAATTACTTTGCTGTTCCCTCTAATGAACACCTTTCTCTACCATTTTCCCTGGTTCCTTTCACTTAGCCTCTCTTCTGCTGTTTTGTGAATGATCTGCATTCATTTAAAAAGCCTTTTCTGATGTCCCTATATCCCCAGACATCTACTTCTGTGCTCCTTTAGCCCTCTGTTTATAGAAATTATTGTATTTTTTTTTGTTTTTCTGGATGTTTGAGTTAATAAATTGATATGCTCTTATCTCATTTCATAGGTAAACAAACTCAAGGAAATTAAGTGACTTCCCCACTACCTGACATTAGAAGTTAGTATCTTTTCACTTTTCACCTACTTCATTCTTTCCTTGACTTCATTTTTCTTTTTGTGACTCCAGACAGTGAGATCCCAAGAAATCCCTAAATTTCTTAGCTTCCAGAATCTTCCCTGTCAGACCTCTTCTGAGATAGTTACAGGAAATGAATTTAACAGACTCAAGTTTCTCTTATGACTTTCTTTCACCTTTTCTCACTTTGGGTAGAAATTCTGGTACTATTTTTGGGACCAAAAGTAGGATGTAAAAGGAACACAGTAAAAAATAGTCTTGCATAATGTGCTGATGGAAGAGCAAGCTTGGCATAATTGAGAACAGCCTGGGTTGTTAACATGCTTCAAGTCTCCATGAATCAGGAGGCATTTGCACTTACATGAGTGAAATGTCAGGGAATGATTTTGAAAAGCCCTGTTTGAGGGTGAAATGTTTTTGCATCTGAAATCCATTTAACTGAGCAAACTTCAGTAGTCATAAAGGCTAAGAAATTTTCATTTCCATAATTTCATCAATTTTTTTAAAGGAATAGAAAAATACAAGCTTATGAATTTGAACACATACAGTTTTGCAAGAAATACATTTAAAATTATAGTTCTAACTGGCTTGACCAAAAACATTGGCAATTATGCGGGAAATATCACATGACATATTGTCCAGCCACCAGAAAAGCTATTACAACAGTCTTCAATTATGGTTGTCACATGGAATTGAAACATTGGGTTAAGCCCCTTTTGTGTTTGGAATGAGAACACACACACACACACACAATTTAGTTAGTTCACTCATTGAATTAATTTAACAAATGTTTATTGGACATCTTTCATATGCTTAGAGACTTTTCTGAAAACTAAATAAACAGCAATGAACAAACCATGCAGAAATCTTGCCTAGAATGATCATTCTAGTACAGGAAATCTGACTATAAAGAAGTTATGAAGAAATGGAAAATTATTGATTTTGTAAGTAAGAAAAAGAAAACAATGAGTTGTAATATAAAGCTTTTCAATGAGTGGACTGAATACATTTTTAAAAATAAATTATTTATTGGTACATTTTAAAAATACATTATGATCACATTCATCATTGAAATTTGTACCTGCACATTACATATCTTGATTCCTAATTTTTCCCATTCTCTGAATTCCTTGCAACTCTCCAGCCCCCAATATAAGCTTTATTTCCACTTTTTCCTTTTTACCATCAAATTTTTCTTTACCTTCTTTTGCTTTCCCCTCCTCCCACCCTATTCCTGTCCCCCCCCCCCTCCTTTTTGCCTATTTCACAATATCTATCACATATTCTGGACTTCCTTTACATCTTCAGTTTCTCACACTAGAGAAACAGTATGGTATTTACACATCTGTGTCCTTATGAGTATGTCCTCAAAGTACATCCATGTATCTTCAGATGTCTCTAATTTAACATTGCCTGTGGCTGAGTAAAACTCCATTTTATAAAAATTCCTCATCTTCTTTATCCACTCTCCAGTTGATGGCCATTTGGGTTGTTTCCAAGATTGAGCTATCACAAACTGAGCTGCTATGAACATGGGTACATGTATCATAAAATGTTTTTTTTTTTATTCTTTCATGAACATAACCAGCAGGAAAATAGCAGGGGCAAATGACCTCTAATCACAGTTTTCTGATTTCCATGCTGATTTGCAAAGTGCTTGCACCACTCATCATTCCCACCAAAGATTTTTTGTCCCCACAGCCCATCCCCTAGGATTTATTATCAGTTGATTTCTTGATAGCAGCCATTCTTTCTGGAATGAGATGAAATCTCAGTGTTGTTTTCATCTGCATCTCTCAAATTACCAGTGATGTTAAACATTTTTTCCTCCTTTTTGGGTGCTTTCACTTCTTTGTTTGAAAAATGTTTATTTCAGATGCACATTTTTAATTGAGTCTTTAAATTTGGGGGCCTGATTTTTAAAAAATTCTTTACATATTCTAGATAGTAGACCTTTGATAACAGTTGGTAAAAGTTTTTTCCCACATTGTAAGTTTTTGTTTTGCTCTGTTGGTGGCTTCTCCTGCTGTACAGAAGCTTTTTAATAAGATTAGAACTCATGGGCCGGAGGGTTAGCTCAGTGGTTCCGGCGCCTGCCTCACAAGCGCAAGGTCCTGAGTTCGATCCCCGGTAACCACATATAATGCTGGGCGTGGAGACTCACGCCCACCAACAATCAACGCCGCATACCACAGTGCCGGATGTGGTGGCTCACGCCTGTAATCCCAGCACTCGGGAGGCAGAGACAGGAGGATTGCTGAGTCCGCGGCGGCTTGCCTGGGCACCATAGTGAGCTCAGGGCCAGCCTGAACTACAAAGCGAGACCCTGTCTCCAAAAAGCAAAAAAAAAAAAAAAAAAAAAAAAAGATTAGAACTCATTTGTAGATTCTGCCAGCTCCTGTGCTACTGAGGTTTTTTTTTTTTTTTCATAAATTCTTTCCCTATGCCTATCTACATGAGTAGTACCTAACATATCTTCCAGCAGGTTTAATGTTTCTGTTTCAATATTTAGATCTTTAATCCACTTAGACTTCAATTTAGTGAGCAGTGAAATAATGTAGGTCTAGTTTTAATCTTTGGCAGGTTGAGGTCTAGTTTTTACAACATCATTAATTAAAGAGGCTATCTTTTCTCCATTGAGGGTGTTTCCCTCCTTTGTCAAAGATGAGGTGGCTTAGTATGTCTGGAATTGCTGCTGCATCTTTTAGTCTGTTCCACTGATTCTTGGGTCTATTTCTTTGTCAATGGCCCTGATGGCTTCATTCCTGAATTATAAGAAATTTAGGAAAGATCTAATGTCTCTACTTCTCAAGCTCCTTAATGAAATTTAAGGGGAAGCAGCACTCCCAAATTAATTCCTGGAAGCAACCATTACATTGATTCTAAAAGCAGAGAAGGACCCAATCAATGAGAACTAGAAGTCAATCTCCCTAATGAACACTGATACAAAAATCCTCAATAAGATATTGGCAAACAGAATATGAGGATCATCAAGAAGATCATATACCCTGAACAAGTTGAATTCATTCCAGCAATGCAAGGATGTTTCAACGTATGTACATCAATAAATGTAATACACTGTAATAACAGATTCAAGGACAAAAGCCAGATAATTATCTTAATAGATGCAGAAAAAGCATTTGACAAAATTCAGCACCCACTCATGATTAAAACCCTATAGAAAATTGGAATAGTCTTTATCTCATTCCTATTAAAACTATTTATGAATGACCAACAGTCAGCAGCATACTAAATGATCAAAAACTAAAATCTTTCACACTAAGATCAGAAATAAGACAAGGATGTCCACTATCACTGTTCCTGTTCAATAAAGTTCTGGAAACATTAGCCACAGCTATTAAACAAGAAACAGAAATAAAAGGAATAAAGATAGAAAAGTAAGACATTAAACTATCATTATTTGCTGATGACATGATACTTTATATGGAAGATCCCAATAACTCAGCCAAAAGACTGCTTGACCTAATTGCCAGATTCAGTGTTGTAGCTGGATTCAAAATCAGTGCTCAAAAATCAATGGGCCTTTTCTACACATTCAATAACAGGGCCTCTGCAAAAGAAATTTGGGAGACAATTCCTTTCATAATAGGAAAGACCTCTACTTTGAAAACTATAAAACTCTGTAAAAAGAGATCAAAGAGAATATCAGAAAATGGAAAGACATCCCTTGTTCCTGGGTAGGAAGAACAAATATAGTCATACTCCCCAAACTGCTATATAGATTCACTGCAATCCTGATTGAAATCCCAACAGTATATTACACAGAACTAGAGAAATAATCCATAAATTTATCTAGAATCTAAAGAGATCTAGTTCTAGAAAACAAAGACATGACAGGGAATATCACAATTCCCAACTTGAAACTATACTACAAAGCCATTGTGATAAAAAACTGCATGGTAATGGCCAAATACATTTTAAAATGATATGATCAGAAAAGAGGACTGGGAGCATCAACTGCCACAGAGACATTTGAGGAAAAAACTGAAGGAGGTGAATAATGAAAGGTACATTACGTGAAGTTGGAGGAGACTCTACAAAATAGCAGGGTAAATAACAGTGCAGTATATTCAAAATCTCAGAGTCTTAAAAGTCTTAGAGAAAGTTGCAGGATGTTAATGAATAAGGAGCTGTGACAGGTAAATTCAGTGTGGTAAACTAGACTGAGTCCTTAACAGATTAAAAAAGGGCCTTACTCCAGGGATGTGGGTAAAAATGAGAATTGACCTGTGTCACATATTGGTACAAATTCCCCAATGTTGTGTGTGACTGTGAGCTGTGTATGTAATGTACCAATAAAGTTTACTGAATAATGAAAAAAAGGGCCTTACTGAGTAAATTTGTGATATTAAAAAGTCTACAGTTCATGTGTAATAATATATTAAATAGTAATATCTTAATTTTGATCCTTATACCATAGTTTTATAAGATATTAAGTGAAGCTAATTGAAGGTTATATGGGGATGTAATGCTATTTTTTCTAATAATTCTATAAATCTATAATTATCTGAGCATAAGAAAATTAATTACATATTTTAGGTGAGATACTTCTAGAGAGATAATTGCTAATACCAAGATCCATAGTATACTTAGAAGAAGCTTAAACATGTGGAAGGGCCAGAGATCACAGAATGTCTGATGATATGGTGGGGACTTTGAGTAACATGATGGTAGGAGTTTTTGGGCAAAGGAAGGGCATAATCAGAAATTTTAGCAGAGTCATTCTGGCTGCATTGTGAATAACAGGCAATCAGGAGAAATGATAGTGGTGTGGGCCAGTGTACAGCAATGGAGATAAATTAACAGTCACATTCCTTCAATTTTGTCAAACTGAAAGTAGATCAAAAATTTTCAGTAAAAGAAAAAAATCATTACTGTTTCTTACTCTCTGGTTTGTTTGTCATATGTAACTTCTTCCCACCACAGGATTGCTTCTCCTTCATGGTCCTAAAATGTGTGTGAAGGGTTACCAGGACCTGAACTTTTCTACTCAAAGTAGGACTTTCAGGCTTATGGTAGGCCAGGAGCTCTCCTTTGTGTGCTGATTTATTAGATCTTTTCAAGATCTGAGGCAATCCCTTTTCAATCTTGTCTCCTACTGTCTTGTATTTCCCATATATCACATATGTACTTCAAGTCTGACAACTTTTCTACTTAATCCTGTCTCCATCCACTTTTATCTTTTTGAAAAGTACACCTTAGTAGGCTACTTGTACCCTTACTCTGGTTCAATGTCTGCTTCTGGGAAAATCTATTTACCTATCTACCCTTAAAATTTGTCGTATCTCTGCTTGACCTGCTTTTTCCATTATCTTGTGATTTACATAAGGCATCATTTGCAGCACATAGCTAATTTTGTTGAGCTTTGTCCTTTGTTTAAACCTATGGGTCTCATTATTTTCTGTTCTTATAAAGATGACAAAGTCCTCCATTCCATGGCTTTAAATATTTGTCTAAAAAATCTAAATGATATATATGCATCAGTTTTGCCTTACATAGGAGTTTTTCCTGAAAAATGCCGTCTATGTGGTGCATTATGTTAATCACAGGGAAGTAGAGACCAGAGGGTGTGAGAGTGATTCTTAAAAGTCTAGAATGGCTAACTGTAGCAAGAGACAAAGAGCAGAGTATTTGGGGTCAAGTGAAGCCTCACATTTTAATTCAGGGAAGCCTTCAGTCCATTAAAAATTATACTGACTGGCAGAGGAATGTTAGAGCACATGCCCCAGAAGGTCTCAAAGCAATGAAGTTTCTTGCTCAGGCTTGACCCCTTTAACCCAAGCAGTGTGTAGTCACTGCCTTTGGACACTGAATGGAGGATTTTCTATCATCTTGTTTCACTTTAGTCCACATTACCTCCAAGAGCCTCCAAGAAGTAGTAAATGGTCATTGACCTTAACTAAAGGACTTGTTCCCTGGAAACCAAAATTGGACCATTTCTAACAGGATCAGAATGACTGAGGAACTACTTACTGAACTTAAAGATCTGATGTCACTTTTTTGATTCCTATAGGACAAAAAAAAAAGAAAAAAAGAAAAAGAAAAAAACCCAGAAGATCCAGGGCAAGAAGTCCAGAATCAATGATTGAGTCCATTGTTCAGAATAGACATCTAGTGAATATTAAGGGCAAATTTGCAGTTGGCCTTTTCCTCTTCTGTATACAGATGATCCTAATTCAGTACAGCATATGTATCCTAGGAATATGTGCCACATTCCTCAAAAAGCTATGAGATAAATACTCATTTGAATTATCACTAATGAAAATGAATGTTAAACACTGCCTTTCTGAACACACTGTTCTCTTTTCATGGTTACTTTTTCACCATTGTTAAGGAACTTTTTGGCTTCTTATTTGAAGTTATCCCACTACAATGGCATAACACTTGATGTACTAATAGCAACCAGCTACTATTTTGGTGTAGCTGAGTCCTAAAAAAACTACCATGTCATGAACTCCAGTGACACTGAAGATCTCTGAAGTCCTGAGGGACTATACTTCTGTGACTCCTTCTTAAACTTTCAATTGGAATTTTATGCAGATAATGTCCAAACCTTTAGGTAAAGTACTTAACACAAGATTGCACTTAAACTAACCACTTAAGAATTGGGAATATTACTTTTATTATCTTCAACTTCACCTGCTGCTACAAGTTTTCCATGCCTTGTAAATCCTAACAAACCAGGACAACATCCCAACTGAGGAGTGAGATAAAGATTCTTCAAGATGATTATTCTCTGAAATAATCTGGAACATCATGAGCATGTGTTAAGACTGAACACATGCTGCATTTAAGATGTTTCTTTTAAATGTGCTAGTGTTCATTTAGCTAGGAACATAACTGTTATATAAAAATAAAACTGCAGAATGACAAAGTTTTATGATGCTATAAATGTACCACCTAGGAAATGAGTACTCTAATAAATTTCAGTGAGAGTAATACTCCATTTTGTAAAAAAACCACATCTTCTTTATCCACTCTCCAGTTGATGGACATTTGGGTTGTTTCCAAGATTGAGCTATCACGAACTGAGCTGCTATGAACAAGGGTGTACATCTGTCTTTCCAATGTGAGTTTTTAAATTCTTTTGGGTATATTCCTAGCAGGGGTATAGCAGGGTCAAATGGGACC
>PVIC010055375.1:0-11252 GCA_004025085.1 Thryonomys swinderianus
ACTCACACCCACCAGCCATCAATACCACATACCACAGTGCCGGGCATGGTCGCTCACGCCTGTCATCCCAGCACTCGGGAGGCAGAGACAGGAGGATTGCTGAGTTCCAGGTTTGCCTGGGCTACATAGTGAGCTCAGGGCCAGCCTGAACTACAAAGCGAGGCCCTGTCTCAAAAAAAAAAAAAAAAAAAAAAAAAAGATATTTTTGGCCTGGGGTTTATAGCTCAGTGATAGAGCACTTGCCCAGTATATGCATAATGGAGTGTCCACCCCTGGTACTGTGGTATTTTTACTTATGACAAAGAAAAAAATGAATTGTGCCTGTCATTTGTGATGGGGATGGGGAAGGGATATAAAAATTTATTAAAGAGACCGATGAGAGGACACTGTGATCACCCAGGGCCTCATAGAAGGCAACATAAGATGACATCTACAACCGATCTGAGAGCTCAGTTTTTCAAGCAACTTAAACTAGCGTACATGCTCACCAAACAATGCACGGCGCGGGACCTGAAATTGTCTTCCACATCAGCAATTTTATTCAGTACCGAGCAAGATGAAATGGTTATGGAAATAAGCACACACATGACTCTCTAAGGTAAAACACAAGTCTTCAAAGAAATATCTCTAACTAGCACCTTGGGGCTGAGTTTACACTGCTCAGCTGTTAGGAGCACTTCCTTTGGAAAATAGGAAGTGCACACACCACCCACTGGCCCACTACTTCTCACCCTTATTCCATTCCTCATGAATCTAATGTTTCTTATGTAAGGGTTCATCCTCACCTCCTAGCTCAATGTCTGGACCACAGTGGATGCCTGGAAAATGGGTGTTTGCATAGAAGAGAAGGAAGGGAGAATGGAATAATGCATCTTGTTCCTTCCACCTCGGATCTACAGCAACAGTATCAGAGACAGCACTAAACAGATTCACACAGCGGTCAAGTAGACAGGGAAGCTCTGATCAAGACCTGAGGCCAGAGCCAACCTGGGTAACCAGGTTGATAAAACCAGGGGCTAAAAAGAATGAGTGTCTGTTGTAGTCAGGGTTTCTGAGGGAAACTGATTTAATACAGGACATATAATTCATAGGATTATTTTATACTATTCACCCAAAAAGTCAAAGGCAGAGGAGTACAAGAGATCTAGCCAGGCAGTAGAGACCCAAAGAGTCCATCCAAGGGCCTGGATCCCACAACAGTGTCCCACACAGGTCCAGCTGAAAGACTAAAGTCCAAGACAATGTCCTGTACGAGTCTACCCAGTGGCCTAGAGCCCACATCCAATGTCGAAAACTGGTCTGTATCAACAATCTGAACCCAGGAGACCCAAAGGCCAGTGGTTGAAGCCAGAAAACTTGCTCTGGTAGGGGAAGGATTTGTGCCACCAGGCTGAAGGATCTATATAGATCTACACTGGAGTCAGGCTGTGACCGTCACCGTGAAGATCCAAGCTCCCCTGAGGAGAACAGCCATTCCCAGTGACTGTGAGGACCCAAGCTCCTCCTCCAATGAAAATAGCCAGGTTCACATCAGGAAAACCAACAGCAGCAAGCTGCTCCTAAAATCAACAGCCCCCACTCTTCCCCTCTGGTTCTTTTATGCCATTGGCAGCATCCTCAGGTGGGTCCTACATGCCCAACCACACTGATTCGGTTCAGCTGGGCATTCCAAGTTGACAATTAGTTAACCCAGCATAGTGTCCATAACGATAGATACCCACCCTCAAATTCCATCACATCCATCCTACTATGCCCTCTACAAAGCATGAAAGTTATATGATATCAGGCCACAAATGTGACTATTAGAAGCATTAAATGGCAGAGAAAAAAGAGCAGTGTCTCCCCTTGTATCACAGGCAGTGCTGTCCCAGACATCATCAGGATTTGTCTACCCCTGAGGAAATATGGTTAGTTCCCCAAACAATGGGCCAGAAAGAAGTGTGTGTATAGTGGACACAGGCAGTGTAACACACATTTCTGTGTAACACACATTACAAGGATTCTTCATAAGACTAGTTAGTCTGTCTTGCTTTCATTTTGGTAGTCATGTGACTCTTATGCAAGCTATTTAACTTTCTCTGAACTTCACTTTCCTCACTGGTAAGCATGGGACCATAATATTTTCCCTTGCACATTATACTGACTTGGTAATGTTGTTTTGAGAATGAAAACTAAAATAATGTCCTGAAGTGATACATATATTATACAAATCTGTGCAGGCCTTAGAACAAATATTAGTGTGTATGCAATAAGGAGGGTATACTGGCAGATCATGTACACCTGATTTGTGGTTTTTCTATTTAATAGAACAAGCACATCTTAATTGAAAATTTTAAAGATTGCATTCTAAGACAAAAACATGTCCTTTGTGTCTACTTATATGACTTGGTCTCAAGCACCTAAGATTCCATGAGGGTGGAGAGCCCGATTTCCTGTCTACATTTGTTTCCGTACCACCCCCACTGGGGGCCAGAAGACAGTAACAAGACTGCCACTCTATAGGAGGCAAGAGCCCAAGCCAGGGCTCTCGTGACAGACTGACATCCAGCAGCTTGTTAATTACATATTTCCATTAATGGGATGAATTCCATTGTCTTTCTGGATGACACCCTCTCTTTCAATGCATAGATGTCTTATTTTGTTGTGCACTCCTTAGCAACCCAGCTACCGTGCTCTGACAATTCCATTTCCTTACTAGTCTTGAAGCATTAAAAAAAAAGGAAAGAAAAGAAAGATGAAAGAAAAAGAAAGAGAAAGAAAGAAAGAAAGAAAGAGAGAGAGAGAGAGAGAGAAAGAAAGAAAGAAAGAAAGAAAGAAAGAAAGAAAGAAAGAAAGAAAGAAAGAAAGAAAGAAAGAAAGAAAGAAAGACAAAGAAAAAGAAAGAGGCTGTTCTTGGAATCCGTGGATGTTGCACACTTGCAGCTTTTTTTCCCCTAAGTTTCTCTAATCAATTAACTTTAAAAAGAATGACATGATCAGAAACACATAGAGGCATCATACTATTTCCAGGGTACTTATTTTTTTTTAAGGCTCATTAAATTAGGGTAAGACTGTCTTCTGTCTTTGGAGCACAAATCAAAGGACAATCTCGTAAATGCACAGTTGTCTTTATTGGCTTCTTTGGCAAGAAGGCTGCATCTAACTTGGTGAAATTCTCCAGAAGGACTGGATTACACACCTCGCAGAGCTCTTTTCTACACGGGAAAGTGCATCTGACGGCGGTGACCAAAATAAAAACCTTGGGGGAAACTGAGGAGGGTGGAAATGAGAGCAAATGGAGGTTCACTTATTTTCTTCAGAGTCAGTAACTGCAAAAGCAGGACTGACAATCTGAAGCATTTCATGGGAGCGCGGCACACACAAATATTTCCCCACAATACCTTGGCAGAAAGTTAAGTTTTCCAACTTCAGGAGAGGAAGTAACAAAATGCTCTAGGCGTGAGATTGTCTGTGAAATAACAGACACGCAACTGAAAGGAAGATGCTCGTCGATAGGAGAGCCAGAGAAGAGGTACAGGTGAACTCAAGGTTCAGGCACAGAATGGTGCCCGTGTGAGGGGGCAGCAGCGATGTCAAACAGCATGAATATTTAAAAGTTGGAATCATGGGGTTTTTGGAGGGTTTTTTGTTTGTTTGTTTGTTTGTTTGTTTGAGACAAGGTGTCGCTTTGTAGTTCAGGCTGGCCCTGAGCTCACTATAGAGCCCAGGCAAGCCTGGAACTCAGCAGTCCTCCTGTCTCTGCCTCCTGAGTGCTGGGATGACAGGCGTGAGCCACCACGCCCGGCACTGTGGTATGTGGTACTGATTGCTGGTAGGCGTGAGTCTCCACACCCAGCATTGTATGTGGTTACCAGGAATCGAACTCAGGGCCTTGCGTTTGCAAGGCAGGTGCCGGAACCACTGAGGTAAATCTCCGGCCCCTGGAATCATGTTTTTAAGTTGGATTTTAGAATGGATAGGGAGCCAGCGAATGGGAAGGAATACAAAACTAGTACAGTCCTGGATTTAAAGCACACGGTTTACATACCATGGATTGCTAATTTTCCCCAGACATTAGTTCAGCACGGTTATTAATTGTTGACCTTTCATTGATTTTGCTTTGCACGCACCAAGCTAGTTTTAAACGGGAACATTCACACCTCCAAGTAATGCCACAAATGGCACTACTCTCCCCCCCGGGGCATGAGAAACTCCTCCACCACGGTCTGCACAGGATAGTGAAAGAACAAGAGAAAAGTGAACCTACTGTTTTTGTGATTTATTGCATTATGTAATAAATACATTTGAATTTAATTGGCTTTGAATAATATCCACATATCAGCTTATATTTTCCATAGGCTGAGGATAAAGGTATGATTCTTTATTGTGGATCTCACAAGTTGGAAGTCAAAGAGTCACTAGGACTGTGATCATATCTGTGGCTTCGGGATCCTCTTCTACACTCACTGGTTATAGGACAACAGGTCCCTTGTGGTTGTAGAACTGAGTCCTCCACTCTGAGGTTGCCTCAAACTCCTTGCCCCATAGATCTTTTCGCAACACAATTTGCTTCCTTAAACAGCAGGAGAGCAACTCTCTGGCTTCAGATCTCTTGCTTCAGGGAAAGTAAGTTACATGCTTTCCTCGAAGCCCTCACCTGATTAGGTCAGGCCCATCCAGAATATTCTTCTTTTTGATTAATGCAAAGTCAATCAATTAAAGATCTTTATTACATATGTAAAATCCCTTCACCTTTACCATAGAAAACAATTCAATTCCAAGAGTGAAAATCCTTCTTATTGACTAGTCCTATCCACACTAAAGGGCAGGAGATTACAAAGGTATCACAGGCAGGATTTTTGGAACCATCTTAGAATTCTGCCTATCACAGTTGATTCATTGGAAAATCATTTTTTCCTCTGCCTTTTTGCATCTTTCAGTGTTTTAATAGAGCTTTGTTTGTTTTGCAGTGCTGGGGATCTCACACCTGCTAGGTCAGCAAATACCTCATTACTGAGGTATAACCTTAGGCTTTAATAAAGTTTTGAAACCTTCTCTAGGCTGCTTTGTCCCCATTTCGCTTCTCCTCTACAAACTCTAGCTCTGAAAGCAAGTCAAGGGAAATTCTGGAGACACATCCAGCGCTGCCTGCTGTGGGCCTCCTTTGTCAAGCAAACAGGATTTGTCTAAGTGGAATATGCCAGCAAGACCTGCTTCCATACCTTCCAGATTCTTGTTCTACAGAGAACAACACAACAGTTAAGCAGTTACAGAAATCACAGTTTAGGGAGAAACCAGGGAAGGAAGGAAGGAATAGCGACACTCGCAGAACGATGAAGCCGATCCCAGTGGGGAGCGGTCAGGAGAACTAGTGAGCCAAAAGCTGGCCCAAACAGAAGCTCATACTTAGCAAAGGAGTGGCAGGAGGTCACTGTCTGGGCCGCAAGGATTCTTGAGGAAAAAGCCCATGTCACGTGTTGTTTTCAGTAGTTAGGTAGCAGGCAAGGCACTCGGTTCGTATCACTCCTAGCAAGATCTAGAGCAGCCAGTGTTCCTTTCGTGTGGCATACCATGATGCTCCTCTAGCTTCTCTCTCATGTGATACTGATACTAAGCCAAATAAAGTGATTTCCTTTTCATCTCGCTGCCACGCACGCACAGAAAGCCACACTCACGCACACGCATGCGCACACAGCCAGTGACGATCACACAGCAGCCGCTAGCACCGTGGTTAAGAAGACTGTCTCTAGGCAGGGGCTAGAGCTCGGAGTCAGAGCACTTGCCGAGCGTGAGTCCCTCCGTTTGTTCCTCCATCACTGCAAATACAAAAAAAATCACATCGACATTCGGCATAGACATGAATACGGACTCTAATTCCTTAGCTGGATGAATTAGTTCAGAGAATTTGTCTCTCTGAGGTCCAGGGATACAGCCTACTGGTTGAGCATTTGCCTTGCATGTGTAAGGTCCTGGGTTTGATCCCCACTAACAGAAAAAATAAAACCTCTCTGAATTTCACCTTCCCAACTGTAAAATGGATATAAATAAATTCACAAGGTTGATATGTGAAACAAATAAAACACCATAGAAAGCTTCTCACGTGCCACTTATAAACACAGCACATGGAAATTGTCCCTATTTATTAGCAGTATTATAATTTTCATTCTTGCGGTTACATGCTAATTCATTTCAGGCAAAGCTTAAGGGAGCCTCCAATTTGGAAACAGCACCTCCGTCTATGTTTGGAGAAACTGGGGAAGAAAGCACGTGGTAAGGAAGATAACTGGGTGGGAAACTTAAATACTGTGGGGTCGGCACCCCGGCTCCCCGCAGCGAAACTCGCCTCCATTTCGTGACAGAGTGCTCGGTACTGAAGGTGTTCACTATCACTGACTTAAGGTTTCTTGTTATCCTCATGAACATCAAGATCCTCATGGAGTTTTTTGTTGTTCCAGAAACATCTTTTTTTTTTTTTTCTTTTTTTGAGACCAGGTCTCACTTTGTAGTTCAGGCCGGCCCTGAACTCACTGTGTAACCCAGGTAAGCCTCGAACTCAGCAATCCTCCTGCCTCTGCCTCCAGAGCCCTGGGATGACAAGCGTGAGCCACCAAGCCCAGCACTGTGGTATGTGGTACTAATTACTGGTGAGTGTGAGTCACCACACCCAGTGTTGTTGTATGTGGTTACCCGGATGGAACTCGGGACCTTGTGCTTGCTACGCAGGCCCTGGGACCACTGAGCTAAATCTCCGGCCCTCCACAAACATCTTTTACCTGCTTGTGCCAAGGAGAAAGGAAGCATCTAAGACAAGAAAACAGTGAGTAATATGCCAAAGGAATAAATACAATTCTGAAAGAAAATAAAAGAGCATGTATATAGGGGGTGGAGGAGTGTGGGTGGGGAGGGATATGGGTAAAAATGAGAATTAACTTGTATCATATACTGGTACAGATTCCCCAATGTTGAGTGTGATTGTGAGCTGTATATAAAACATACTAATAAAGAATTCAGTTTAAAAAAAGAAAACAGTGAAAAAGACAAAAACAGCGAGATAGGATCCACCCCCTGGTAATCCTAATCCTAGTAAAACTCCTTGCTTTAGCTGCGGGTCTGTTGAGTCGCTTTACTGTATTTCCCTTGTTGCAATACATAATGAAACGCTACACGTCCTCAAGGTGAGCTCGACTACAGGCCGGGCTGCTCATTGGTTGGCCTGTGGTCATGAGTATTTGTTCCTCATCTGCATGGCAGAGATTTGGGAGACTTCGCTCATTCGATAGAGACATCAACCAACAATCATAGACGACGGCAGAAGCAGTGACACTTACTCTTGCCCCTTCTCACAGCCACTCTGATCCCTCCAAATATACACTTACTCAGAACAACGCAATGAAAACCCAGCGATAGGCAAAGTACTTTTAAATGTATTGGGAATATTCCCTCACTGTGTCCCTTGTATGAGAATGGCCACGAGCCACTGAGAAGAGATAGTATCTCTCTCTCTGAAGATTCGAGGGAGGTTGGTTCCCTAAGGAGTGAATGAGTTCTGGCTTCCTAGGGAGTAACAGAATTCCATCATTCAAAGTAGTAGGTGGGGGCCTAAGATTTAGCTCAGTGGTTCCGGCGCCTGCTTGACAAGCACAAGGTCCCCGGTTTGATCCCAGGTAACCACATACAACAATGCTGGGTATGGTGACTCACGCTCACCAGCAATCAGTATCACATACCAGTCAGTGTCAGGCATGGTAATCCCAGCACTCAGGAGGCAGAGACAGGAGGATTGGTGAGTTCGAGGTTTGCCTGGACTACAAAGTGATCTCAGGGCCAGCCTCAACTACAAACTGAGACCCTGCCTCAAAAAAAAAAAAAAAAAAAAAAACTGGTGGGTGAGTGAAATTCATCCTGTCTTCTCACATGAGTATGTCTGTATCAAACAGTTTCATCATGAAAATCACTGCTCCTCGTGGCCTGTCAGGTCTTTTATAACCTGAAATTCCATGACTTATATTATACACATGCAGAAAAGTTCTCACAGTGGAGGGAAACCCGTCCAGTGGATTTCCTGGGCTTACATTTTACAAGGGGAAGCGCTGAGCTGGTAGAGAGCCCTGACTGGCACCCAGAAGGCTGCTAAGAATGATAACAACTGTGTTCTCACGTAGGGATTTCTTCTCTCTCCTCTGCCCTTCATTTCCCTTCATACTGCGCAAGAGTAAGCTCCCTGTTATCCCCAAAGCCACCCAGCTTTCTGAAAGACAAACTTTCATGGTTTTCCTCATCATTTTGTGTGAAACAGTATCTTATATTTTTAATTTCAAGAACAGACCACAGTGTCACACTTGGCCAGAGCAGGACTGTCCATAACACGGGGCTCTCTATGCTAGAGCCTCTTCACAATCCACATGGACTCCTTAAGGGGCAGCCAGAGTCTTCTCCATAATCTGATGCATGTCCTCTACTCTTCAGCCAAGAGAGGTGGGGGAGGGGCACGGAGAACACGTATGTGTGGATGAAAGACTGCCTGTTGATGTAACTCAGCAATTACAAGTGAGAAAACAGACAAATGTTGAATTTTAGGCCTCTCGAGTAGAGGAAGTTGGTGGGAAAGGAGTCGGTTCTTTTTGCTAGCCAGCAGGGGGCATAGAACATTCACAAATCAATTTGCAAATCTGTAAAATGGGATTAAAATGTAGCCCTTCAATTGTTTTGTGTTGTTCAGTTTTGTTTTCTTTCTTGCTTTGTCTTGTCTCCTTTCTTCTTTTCTTCATTATTTTATTTTTTGGGTGTGTGTCATAACAGGGAATGAACCTGGCACTTTTGCACTGATCTGTAGCTCCAGCTGCCCCGCCCACTTTGTTTATTTTGAGACAGAGTCACAAAGTAGCTAACTAGTTGGCAGTACTGCTGTTGAACTTGGGATCCTCCTGCCTCAGACTGCTGAGTGGCTGGGATCACAGGTATGCACCACTGCACCTGCCGGATTTTGGAGTTTCCTCATAGGACTACATGAGAGAATTAATTCGAGTCATGTGCCACTATCTTTGGCCTATCACAGACATTCAGTAAACACTACTTCAGTTTTCTCACTCTTCAGTTCCTTCAAATGTTAAGTGCAGAAATAAGCCTCCTTCCGCTAAAGCTTTCAGCATCTACACTAAGTAATTGCTCGCCTCTTGCAGGGCCTGTGTGACCGGTTGGAAGCAATGCGGTAAGCCCTTTGGGACTGTGCTTTCTGCCACACACTCTCCTGTCCTGTCTCTCCCCATTTTCTCTCATGGCTAGTTCTCCTGTGTCATCTTGAGCCCTTTCCTGGCTGTACATGTAGCTTTTGAAGACCGTGAGAACAGAGCCTATCTTTTAGTGCTGCTCAAAACGAGCATGATAAGCTCTATTTCACATTTACAAAATTAAAACTTCTTGTCTTTTCCTCATTTGAGTTATTATTGTAATTGTCCAGTCAAATAAGCAGACCACTGAATAGTTTGGAAAACAGACTCAAAGCGGTGCGTGACTTATCCAGTCACACAGCAAGTAAAGAACCAAGACTTCCTGGCCCTAAATCATGAATGTGCAACCTTTCCCTCTGCCTGGGCCACAGTGAATGAAGACAGACTGTTGTGAGCCATAATGATACAGTTAATATATATTAAAAAACAAAACTTCCACTTTTTGGGGGGGTACCGGGGATTGAACTCGGGCCCTTGTGCATCCAAGGTTGGCTCAGTACCACTTGAGCTAAATCCCCAGCCCCTTCCTCTTTAACGTATTAAAATATTTTCTAAAACTCAGTGCCAGGCGCGGTAGCTCTTGCCTCTCATCCCAGCACTCAGGAGGCAGAAGCAGGATTGCTGAGTTCGAGGTTTGCCTGGGCTACATAGTGAGCTCAGGGCCAGCCTGAACTACAAAGCGAGACCCAGTCTCCAAAAAAAAAAAAATGTATAAAATAACGCAAGCCCAACTTCCTTTAAATAAGACTTACGTCTCCACCTAGTAACAATACACATTGGTTTTCACAGGCGCACAGGCCTAAGTAGGTTGAGTAGTACTATAGGTGTTCACTGCATGTTACTCCAGTTGCACAAGCGCGTGTATCTGCTACAAGCACAGTTCTGACTGCACTGGCTAACAGCGCACTGTACTCTCTACACTGCATTCCACTGTCACCCAAACAGTGTACAGTGAGCACTGTGCAAACAAGTCTTGAAATCTATTAGTAAATGTCACATAACAATGCACAGTTCCGGCCTCCTGGGGCAGTGATACCGGCTCTGCCGTAGTGAGTACGGCCCACAGGCTGCACCCAGGCCTCGCTGCACACACGTCCTCTAAGTCCTTCTGTACTGGAAACATGACACCAAGTCATCAGCTGAGTATCAACCACCGAAGAAGCAATGCTGAGCGCTCCTCACAAAAAATGTCTTTTTCTGAACAATGTTAGTCGTTCTCCAGGAGGGATATTTACATAATGCTCTGGTTTTCTAAGCAAACACACAATGAATGTGCTCTCCCTCTGAAAAGCCACAGGCATATGAGGTTACAAAACATCACTGCTCTACTACGTAGTCAGAAAATCACTCTGGAGAAAGTTATTTACATCATCCTTGCAAAGGTTTATTTTTAAATTCTGTTTATAAAAATGATGCTCTGTATATTCTTTTCTTTTTATTTATAGTATGTTGCATTTTGAAAGCTTTGTTTTTTTGTTTGTATCTAAAAAGACCTCTACAGAAGTTTATTTCTACAACAATGAAAATGAGAATCAGGCAGGTCATTTGGGGTCCTTTGTGAGTGTGTGTGTGTGTGTGTGTGTGTGTGTGTGTGTGTACATGGTGCTAGGATGAAACTCACACTAACCATGTGCTCTAATACTGAACTATATTCTTTGCCCCAGTCATGGACGCTTTAGGTCAAAACTGTATAAAAATCTAGTATGGGCCAGGGATTTAGCTTAGTGGTTCCAGCACCTTCCTTGCAAGCACAAAGTCCTAAGTTTGATCCCCAGTAACCACACACCACAATGCCACAAATGGTGACTCACGCCCACCAGCAATCAGTACCACATACCACAGTGCCAGGTGTGATGGCTCATGCCTGTCATCCCAGCACTCAGGAGGCAGAGGCAGGAGGACTGCTGAGTTCAAGGCTTGCCTGGGCTACATAGTGAGCTCATTCAGCACCAGCCTGAACTACAAAGTGAGACCCTGTCTAAAAACAAACAAACAAACAAAAACTGTCCTTTCAGAACTTATGTTGTGGTTGAGAAGCCAGAAAAA
>PVIC010055376.1:0-11323 GCA_004025085.1 Thryonomys swinderianus
CCTTGGCCCAGCATCTGGAGTTTCTGGGTGGGATCAGGAATCTGGAGAATGCTCATTTCTGATGACGTCCCATGTGAGTTGACACTGTGTTTAGGGACCACACATTGAAAACCCTGCTTAGACCCATGTTGGGTGACAGACAGGAGCAGACACTTGCATGGTCTAAAACTGACAGAGGGTTAATATCCAGACTTTGTGACCCCAAAAGCAACTAAAGGGCACATGCAGTTTGCAGAAAAGAGAGCCCTGCTGGCTGATGGGAGCTAAAGTGTCCCGATTGCAGTCACTTTGCATCAGTCCACCCGGGGACAGAGGGGCTTCTGGAAAAGGGCCCAGTGGGGGGAGGAGCTCACATGCTGCTCATTGAGGGTGAGGCAAGGGACATGCTGGCCAAGAGGTCATCTTTCCATGACTGGAGCATATGTTCTGGGGCTTGGGCCTGTGGATTTTCCTTGGGGCTCTCTGGGGAGTGTTTGTAATAAGGAATTGGAGACCATGGTGTCCTTTATAGCAATTTGAAACTACAAATGAAACGTTCAAACAAGAACGGAATCTATCTGGACACGGTGTCAAAAAACAAAGAACAGAGGAACTAAGTTTCATTCCCAGAAGGTGGCTGTGCCATCACTGCTGATATCTGCTCTTCCCTGAACCTGGGGGTGCCAGCAAGCTGGCCATCTCCTTCCTCAGCACCAGGCTCCAAACCTTGGAGTGAGGAAGGTTCTGGGGTGACAGTTTTTGCTTTTGTGGTGACAGTAATGGAACCCAGGGCTATATGCCTGTTGGGTGAGTGCTCTACCACTGAGAAGCACACCCCTGCCAGGGAGAATCTTTCTCTGAGGGAAGATCTCAGATCAGATATAGAGGCCTTTGGGGTGTCAGCAACCGTGATACAAGTGGTGGCTTGAGAGGGACTACTTAAAAGTGATAACTGTCTTCGTAGCTGTTTTTCTTGCTTTCTTTTGAAGCTACCACTTCTTTTTCCCCATAATCTCTAAAAGAAAACTGGAATATTTTCTCTCTGATCATCAGTGAATCAACCCACTGATGAAAGTGGTCCTTCCTGACCCAGTCACCTCCTAGGTCTACCCCTGACACTGCTGAGAAAGAGCAGGGATAGCATGTAGAATTCGGGGTAGTAGAGCAGGCCAGGAGGGAAAGAGGTAGGCTTCAGTTACGCTTAGGAAAACTAACTGAGAGTCCTCAGTGACCAAAGAGAAGCAATGGTTCCTTAGAGCTTGCAGTGAGTGAGCGCATAGGACCAAGAAGGGAAAGGGTGGGAAAAGAGTGAGCTCTGAGGAAATCCAGCCAGAGTGGAGCCAGCATCATTCCACACCCTGTGAGGCCAGCTGCCACATGATCAGACCCAAGGTCATGGATTTGCCTGGCCTTTGGGGTGTCAGCAACCGTGATACAAGTGGTGGCTTGAGAGGGACTACTTAAAAGTGATAACTGTCTTCGTAGCTGTTTTTCTTGCTTTCTTTTGAAGCTACCACTTCTTTTTCCCCATAATCTCTAAAAGAAAACTGGAATATTTTTCTCAAAATCATCAAGAACACCATTCATCTGTTGGCTCTACTCCTACCACCTACTGTGACCTCCTCTTCAAGCTCACCTTTCCTTTCTTCCAATTTAGATTCTCATATCTTCCCTTCTCTATCATTCTGATTCTCTTTGCCTTTTCCCTGCACTTGGTTCCTGTTTCCTGGTTACTTTCTCATCTTGCTGATGCACATCCTTTGGTAACTTATAAAGAAAGAATGCTCAGGCACATTTTCAGAACTTGGATGTCTGAAAATGACTTTGGGTAGAATTGTTAGAACTGACTGCCTATCTTGCTAAGTTTGGAAATCTACTTAGAAATCAACCCCATCCTAATGAGCTTCCTTCCTTGCTTCCACTGTTATGAGAAAACTGATATTTATAGAAGGCCCCTGACAATCGGAAGGGTTCTGCAATTGCCACATCAACATGATGGAGCTGGGCTTGTGGATTGTGAGAAAAACATACACAGAGCTTGTGCACATAGTCCTCCTGGGCCATCCATGGCCACCTGATCTGCAGATGGGAGTGAGTTCTGAAGAGGAGGACTCACTTCCGCTGAATCAGGGAGCGTGGCCTGAGGATCTAGGGCCAGGCAAGCTTTCCAGGAGCTCTGGTTCAGATGGCTTTTAGCTGTCTGCTGATGTCTGACAACCCCACCTAACAGCACTGAAATTGAACCTGGTTCAGAGCAGCAGAACTCTGCAAATACATGATCTGTGTACACTGAGTTTTTGTTATGCAGCACTATCATGCAGCTGTTGACTGATACACTTTCCCACATGCCTATCTTCTAAAGGATAAGGAGAGTTCAAAGACTGAAGAAAGAAAAAGTTAGGAGTGAAGAAAATACCTGCTTCATCTTTTCCGCTTGCTTCCAGGACACATTCTGAGGAGACAGGCCAAAAGGATTGACTTGAGGGAAGAGCACCGCTGTGCTCATCTCTACTGTCTGTACCAGCTAGAACCACAACTCTGTAATACAGATGGGGGGGGCAGGTGTGGGCAGAGAAGCCTGAGTATGGAGAGCAGCCAGCTGCTTTTCTAGGTAGCTGAAAGAAGCCCCATTGTGCTGTTGCTCTATTTGGACCCAGAGTGAGGTCAAGATGTGAAGAGTTAAGGCTATAAACAGGACATTTAACAAAACACCATGGATGGCAGGGTGGGAGGGTCTGGTGACAGCAGAACAGAAGGAGGTGGGTCCCAGCAGCTGAGAAAGCAGATGCCCCTACATAAAGCTTCCCATGTGTGGACACTTGGCACACAGACACAGATGCAGGGGGCAGTGGAAACCTTCAATGCAGAGAGGAGGAGGGGCTTTGGAGCTCTGAGACCACCTAAGAAACATTAGCACTTCAACAAGAGCAAAACATTGAGGACAAAAGAACTACATTAAATATGGGGGTGGGCTAAAAGTTCTCAGAATTGAGTAACAGGGTGATGAACAACTCCACTGAGAAACCTTTTGGCCAAAAGGTTGCATGGAAAAGCCACCTAAGTGGAGAGAGAAGAGATCAGAAAATAATAAATGTGAAGCTGTTCAAACTGATGATAGAATTAAGTAAAAGGAAAAGA
Organism: Thryonomys swinderianus; assembly: GCA_004025085.1. Lineage (NCBI taxonomy): Eukaryota > Metazoa > Chordata > Mammalia > Rodentia > Thryonomyidae > Thryonomys > Thryonomys swinderianus. The sequence goes on from PVIC010055376.1 coordinate 3,118, forward strand.
ATGGGCAGCAGGTGGGATGTATGTATCGACCAGCCCTTTCCCCACTCCCACTAAAGTAACAATAAAGGAAACCTTACAAAGGCATTGCTTAGGATGCATGCATGATGGGAAAGAAGAGGAAGCAGATTTGGAAGATGAGAAACCAAGGGCCACATAGGAGTCCACTTAGCCGGGTGGGGGGAGGAAGTTGAGGAATGGAGGCCTCAGCCAGCAGTGGCTGGGGGTGGGGTGTGCCTGCCTCTCAGGTGGCACACAGAGCCTCTGAGATGTAGCATTTCTGGCATCTGTTGCTGGGGATGGAAATGATAGTGTGGGATATAGATATAAATACAGAAGATAAATTGTTCATTCCAGGGCTGTGCAACAAGTCACCAGTTCAGAGACCCAACTCCCCAAGCACAGCAAGTGACTTCCCTTTCATTCAGTAGAGGAGACAAGTCAGGAGCGTGTGTGTGTGTGTGTGTGTGTGTGTGTGTGTGTACTGGTGTTTCTATTCCTCAGTGACTCTCTCTATGTCTCTCACTTCCTAGCATGTCAGTCCTACAGTCTGCAGGAAAATAAGAGCCTTCCCCGGGACATCTGACCAAATGAAAGGAGAGACCGATAGGTAGTAACTTTGGTGGATTCCAAAGACAAAACCTGACCACATCATGAAACCATACTCAGGGGCTTCCAAGCAGGTCTTCAGCACCTGACTCTTACCTGCGAGCCAACAACCAGCCTTTTCTAGACTTTTGGGAAAGCCAGTAGCATACAAGACAGAGACCAAATATAGAGCTATTATTAAGTCAGGTATCTGTGCTATCTCAAAGACAAAGATAAGACCATACCCTTGACAGGATACTAGAAAAAGAAAAGCACTTGGAACACTGGAATAGATATCGCATAGGACTTGAAGATAAAGTTGAAGAAAAGCACCCAGAGAGTGTGAGTGTAAGGTGAAAGTGAGGAAAGAAAATTAAAGAAACACTAGACATCTAACATCTGAATAGTAACATCTGAAAATTATAGAAATAGAATGGAAAATAGAAAAAATGCCTACAACTAAAAATTTCCCAGACCCTACAGGGTATGCTTCTAGAATGAATGTGGCCCCATCAAGAGGATGGTAGATAAATGAAAATGGATGCAAGCAAAGTACATTGCTGTGAAAAATCAGAACTCTCACACCATGTATGAATGTTCCCACCAAAATATGAGCTGGAATGAATACTATTGTAAAGCATTAAAAGGCAGGGCCAGGGACGGGGGACTTAGCCCAGTGGTTCCAGTGTCTACCTGGCAAGTGCAAGGTCCCAAGTTTGATACCCAGTCAACATACCACAATGCTGGGCATGGTGGCTCATGCCTATAATTCCAGCACTCAAGAGGCAGAGGCAAGAGCCTGGCCTACATAGTGAGTTCAGGGTCAACCTGAAAGTGAGACCCTGTCTCAGAAAAACTAAAACTAAAAATAAAAAATGAAAGAATAAAAATGAAGGCAGGTCCAGGTGGGACCTCTAAGAGGCATCCTGAAGGCTCTGTCCCTAGGAATGGGTTAACCCCTTGGATCTTGGTGAGTTATCTCCAGAGCAGGTCTGTTATAAAAGCCAGTATGGCCCTCTCTCCTACATGTACCCCTAGGTCATCTTGGGGCTCTGGAGAGTCCACAACTGCAAGGAGGACGTCACCAGGTACAGCTTCTGATCTCCTGCCTCTGGAACCATGAACTAGATAACACTTGATTCTTTATAAATTAGCCAGTCTGTGGTATTTCATTACAGCAAAAGAAAATTGACAAAGACAACCAATCCAATGGATTAAGCAGCAGTGACAACAACAACAACAAAAAACCAATCACAGGCCAGAGATTTAGTTTAGTGGTTCTGGCGCCTGGCTATCAAGTGCAAAGTCCCTGGTTTGATTCCGGGTAACTACATACAACAATACTGAGCATGGTGGCTCATGCCCACCAGCAATCAGTACCACATACTACAAATGGTAGGCTTGGTGGCTCAAGCCTGTAATCCCAGCACTCAGGAGGCAAAGGCAAGAGGATTGCTGAGTTTGAGGTTTGCCTGGGCTATATAGTGAGCTCAGGGCCAGCCTGAACTACAAAGTGAGACCCTATCTCAAAAAAATAAAAAATAAAATAAAAGAATCACATATCACATTTTCCGGATAAAACAAATACAAACACTTCAGTGTTGGAGTGACTTTAGGCTTTGATGCTTGTTTTGGAAGAAATTGAAGTAGTCATGCTTTCTCAGTCCTAAAGGCAGGCTATTTCCAATGGAGAATTCTAAACTTGGGCAAAATATATACTGGAGTTACAAGTAGAGTCAATATACTTTAAGATATGAAAGATCTTAAAGTGTACCTCCATATAGCTTTTCTCAGAAAGCTACTAAAGAATGAGCTACATCAAAATGAGAGAGTAAACCTAGGAAAGGAAGATAAGGGCTACAACACCGGAGGCACAGAGTTCCTGTGTGACTGCTATGAGCTGAACTAGTCTGGGAGGGGCCAGCTCATTTGGTGCCTCTGAAGGGAGAAAGTTCCTGAGGACAAAAGTCACAGAATCCCCCAAGCAGCTGACCATACGAAGATGTGGACAACAGCAGGGATGTGCGAATTTTCATTATGAGCTAAGTAAAACAATCACTACAATGGAAAAATTAGGTACAGTTGTCTCCCCTTATCCTCAGTTCTACTTTCACAGTATTAGTTCCCTGTGGTCTGATAATGTGAAATGGAAAATCCCAGAAAGAGACAACTCATAAGCTGCAGAGTATATGCCGTTATACACAGTGGGATGGAATCTCATCCCACCTTCCCGGGTGTAAATCATACTTTGACCCAGCTTCTTAACACATTCCGTGCTACCCACCCCTTGCTTACCTAGGAGCTGTCTCAGTGACAGCTGGCTCTAATGTAGTAGCATATTATTTGGAGACATCAACATAGATAGCAAAATAATTAGCTAAGAAGAACTAGAAGGAAGGAATGGTGGGAATAACAAGGAAGGTGGAGGCGGCTCCTTTTTATATTAGCTCTGAGATACTGCTTGACTCTAACTTACAAATACAACATTAATATCAATAATAACCAAGCAAAAAGACAGGGTTCTGTTGTGCCCCGACCGTGCCCCCAAAAAGACCACTAGCAAGACACATGTAATAAGTAAGGGCATTTTATTAGCACAGCATGCAGTGGGTCTACCAATACCAGATTGAAGACCCTGTGGAGATGTCTAAACTCCTTTTAAAGGCAATATTAGGTCACAGACAGGAAGAGACAGGGTAACTTACAGGAAGGGTTAGGGTACTTATTAGGGATTGGCTAACAATTTGATCTGTCATACTTATCGGGTGGTCATTGGTAGAGGAGGAACAGGAAATACAGAGCCATCTTGTGGGAGGGCTAACTAGGCTCAGGCAAAGGAGTCTTGTTTTGGGCCGGAACAGTTCTGGTGGTTAGCTCACCAGAATGTTATTTTTTTATCAAATCTGCCAGGGAAGTTGCTGTTACTTAACTACCTTGTTAACTTGCTACACTCTTAGCTATTCCAGGAACTTTACACAAATGCACCAGTTGTCTTTACAGATTACATATCACATTGTTACAGGATGTTCTTTACAAAGTACAGAATTTGTTCACAGCTTTAAACATCAGATAGGGGTGACTCACAAAATGAAGGTTCTTTGGTCCCAACAGCTCTTGCTTTTTACTATCAGATTGGCCAAGATATAAAAAAGTCTACATTTTCTACATAATGTATACCTAAAACATATATAATAAACTCAATAAAGGGAAGAAAATTAAAAGATTTCTATTTACTGAGAGTTGGGGAAGTGGGAAAACTGGATTCCTTCATGCTAGGAGCAAAAAGTGGCACACTCTAGAGCCAAGATGGCAGTAAGTGATGAACTCACCCTCAGCCTCTGAAAGTTGCTTCTTTCTCCTAACAGGTCTGATGAATTTGGAAGAGGAAGTGATGTGTAGAAGGCAAACTCTAAAGGAACTCCTGGGGTGAGAGGGAAGGGGCTTAGGAACAGGCCTCTCTGGGGGCCAAACACCAGCCATGTCATCTTCCAGTCTCCCTTCCCAATGGGGTCCCTTCCCGGGAGGGGTGAGTTGTGAGCCCTGAGATGCTGTACTGAAGTGGGGTAGGTAGGCTGGCGGCTGATGGGAAGAAGTCTGTTTGATTAGAGAAAGAAGAGGAGCAATAGGAGGAAGGGAAGAATGCAGGGCTAGAACTAGAGCACTAATTACAGTGGCCAGTGCATGGTTAGCTCTGACCAGGAAGCAGGAAAACAGGAAGAGGACTCACCCAACCAGTTCAAACTGTGATCTACAGAGAAGCCCAAGAAGACACAGGCCTGGTCTCCTGGGAGGTTCATTTTTAGAGCTCAAATGCCCTCCACAAAAAAACCCACAGTCTCAAGGGTCCTCTGGTGACACTGTTTGCTGATTCTGATGCACCGGCCTCCTCTTGCCATATTCCCAGTACCCAGTGATGTTATGTAAAGGGGTGGAGTCAATGGGGTCATGTGCAGTAGGCAAGGTCAGGGTTTTGTGTGTCTCTGAAGGAGATACAGGATCAAAATCAAGGTCAAGGGGAGGACACACTAATAAGTGAAACGAATAGATCACATGTATGTAAATACTGTATCTTTTCTCTGGTATGAGAACCTGTAGATGTAAATGAGTTTTAGAATGTATGATATACTTTGTAGAATAGGAAATATTCAAAGGTAATGTGGTGGGGGAATGTAATGAGGGGAAAGAATAAATATAATTTGGAAAGGAAAAGAAATAGCATGTGTATGAGGGGTGGAGGGTTGTGGGTGGGTAGGGATGTGGGTAAAAATGAGAATTAACTTGTGTCAGATACTGATACAAATTCCCCACTGTTAGGTGTGATCGTGAGATGTATATAAAATGTACCAATAAAGAATTCAATTTAAAAAATCAAGGTCAAGGGGTCTCCTCCCCAAAACTTGAATCAGAAGTTGGTGAGTTGACCCAGCCATCTCTTTACTCCACAAACAAAGGGCTTAGGAGACGATGTGGCCTCAAGGAAGGTGCTGAGCTACAAGACATGGTCCAGCCCACAGCTGACCCTCCCAGAGGTGCCCCCGGTCATGTAAAGTTGGGCACACCCTCCTGCCTGAGGGCCACTAGGAGCCAACTCTGCTCTAAATTGTGTGATTCTGGTCCTCACAGCTCCCTCTTGTCCTTGGGCACTACTTGACTTGGAGATTTTCAGCAAGTATGTGTTTAAAGAAAAAAAGAATTCATAATGATGGTGGATTTGCCAGTCCATCCTGTATTTCTGCTGCTTTTTGATTCACATATTTTGAAGCCAATTATTTATATAGCAATTGCAAGTTGCCAGGCACTGTCCTCAATACTTTCCAAATATGAACTCATTTAATCAATGTGAAATATACTAACAATAGGAGATAAGTTCAGAAAATTATACAGTAAAGACTTGGAGGAAAATGCAATAAAAGTTGATTGATTAACAAGGAAAATTGTTCATGATACATTATGAAATGAAGAGGGTGAGTCACCATGCAGTTTATACAAGTTGATTGCTATTTTTGTGGTGGAGAAAAATGTTATCTCTCTATGCACAAGCACAAGGTCTGGAAATGTGCACAAGAAACTGATGGCATGAGTTAGAATTGTGGGTAGTCATAACTTTTTTGTTTATACTTATATGCATTTCCTTCTTTTGGTCGTGAAGATCTATTAATTTGGTAATTAAAAAATCAAATAAATTATTTGATAAGGATATATTTAATTAATGATAATAAATTATATTATTATATGATATAATTAATAATAACAAATTGTTATTCAAAATAGGAATTTGAGAAATGCTGAGTAAATGGACTGAAAATTGTATTTGATTAATAATAAGGTACTTCATACCAAGATACAAGATCTAGACAGACAGCTGTATGAGGCTGAATGAGAATCAGCAGTACTCTAGATAAAGAGAGACAAAAACTCTAAACAAGTAAAGATGTTCCCTACTCTCAGGAGTTGTCCAATTTTAGTGCACTTTTTTTTTTCCAATAGTGGGGATCCAACTCAGGCCATTGTGCTTATAAGGTAGGTACAGCACCATGAAGCTAAATCCCCAGTCCCCAGTGTACTATTATTACAACGCAGAGGGCCAGAGGGCCAGAGGGCCAGAGTTTCTGATTCTGCTGATCTGAGAGTAAGCTGAAAGTTTATGTTTCTACCAAGTTCTCTGATGCTGATGCTGCTGGTCTAAGAAACAGTCATTCTTGGAGGGCCGCAGCTACACCTGGAAGTTAACATTGTTTAGTGGTATAGCTGCCTATGCCTAATATTGTGATGTTGGGGGAAAAATCATAACACCACTTAGATCTGGAGCTTTTTGTGGAATATCATTTAGAAATAATTTAACTTCCCTTGTGTTTATAGTCTACTCAAAGGCCTCCACTTCTGGCACATTTGGTTAATTTCAATTTTCTTTACAGTCTTCTGTCTCTTGGAGTTTTGGAGATGCTTTGGCATTAAAGTGTAGACAGTGCACTCAAAGAAATATTTCCATTCTCTGCTGCTCTGCATGTCTGGATTCCCAGCTGTCCTGTCCCTGCCCTGGTTGCCTATCTCACCCCAGGACACCTATAACTGCTAGTCCTTGTACCTGAGGTGGCTTCCTTGAAGATGTGGCCAGGCTGAGGGGCTGTTGTCTATCTCCTGCTTAGAGTATGGCTTGTGTGTCTTGTGACCTGAGGGAGAGGTGCAGGCTGACTGAGCCGTGTGGACACCTGTTCTAGGAAATGCCTCCTGGTGAGAATCAGGGCATGGGGCAAGGGCATGCCCTGGCCGTCCTCCCAGTGACTGGTTCCTTCCCCACCTTCCCTGCTCCCGCATACCAATTCCCAGTTCATTCAACAAGTTTCCTCAGCAAGCAGTTCCCATGGCTCCTGAATGTCAGGCTCTCGGCTCTGGGAACACAGTGTGGAAGGGAACAGTGATGGTCTGTGCCTGAAGCGACTTAATCCCAGTGAGAGAAGAGCAGGGAGAAAACATCTCGCAGAGAGTGTTTAATTGTACATTGAAATGAGGACTCTGAAGAATACATGGGATGAGGAAGGTAGCAGGATGAACGCAGATTTGGTTTGGGGAACTGAAGGCTTTTCGGAGGGGGACTTGGTTTCCACCTGGAGCCTGGGTAGAAGTTAGTCAAGTCAAGAGGAAGGGAACGGGGGGACTTTCCTGACAGAGAAACCAGGGTGCAAAAAGACAGGAAGGGCACTTTGCCCTTTGGTACCTGTAGAGATCAGTTTGAGGAACCCTGCGGAAATTACAACCTGGAGATACTCAAGTCCCTGATAGGAAACGGCACAGTATTTGCAACTAACCTCTGCAATCCTCCTACACACTTTAAAGCATTAATAGATGGCTGTACATATCTCATGCAGTGCAGATGCTATGGTCAGGGTTTTTAGGCTATATTGTTTAGAGAATAACAACAAGAAAAAGTCTGTACTTATTCTGTGCAGATGCCATTTTTCCTCAAAGATTTTTGATCTACAGTTGGTTGAATCCACAGATGTGGAACTCACAGATGCAAAGGGCTGACAGTGTAATTTAAGAGCCTGAAGGAAGGGCAGAGACTATACATAGAAGAGGGAAGAAAACAGTCTGTTGTGGGCTGGACAGCCAGCAGAGAGACACGTTACTCAGGGCCTTAGAAGTAAGTGGACCTTGCCCTCCAGCTTGGTGGATGCCATTGAAGAATGTAAGTAGGTGAAAAGAAAATTAGGGGGATAATTTCAATTCCTTTACATTTACTTAAATATGCTCTATGAACTAGCATATGGTCTATTTTGGAGAGTGACCCATGAGCACCTGAGAAAAATGTATATTCTGACTTTTTGAGGTGAAAAACACTGTAGGCATCTATTAAGTCCATTTGTTCAAAGGTTTGGTTCAGTTCAAATATTTCATTGTTATTTTTTGTCTAGTCCATCTGTCTAGTTGTGACAATGTGGTGTTGAAATTTCTTACTACTACTGCATTTGTGTTTATCTGGCTTTCCATCTCCATTAATAATTGTTTTATATAGTTGGGTGCATTGGAATTTGGTGCATAAATATTTATGACTTTCATTTCCTTCCCTTGGACTGTTCCCTGTATGAGGATATAGTGTCCTTCATCTCTCTTGATCAGTTTT
>PVIC010055377.1:0-11245 GCA_004025085.1 Thryonomys swinderianus
GAGGAGGAGGAGGAGGAGGAAAAGGAAAAGAAAGAGGAAGAAGAAAGAAGAGGGAAAAGGAGGAGGAGAAAGAAGAAAAAGAAGAGGAGGAAGAGGAAAGAAAGGAAGAAAGAAAAAGAAAGAAAGAAGAAAAGAAGAATGGAGGAGGGAGAAGAAGTGGTGTTGTAAGATTGAATCTGTAGATGCAGTTGTAACCAGAGGTAATTCTTTTGGCAAAATACATGGACAGAGTTGAAATCACTTTAAGAATATAACACTGAGTTAATACTAACAATAGACATATGCAATTCAAAATCATTCACAAAGAGGCAACATCCTACTAAATATCTCTATATAAACCACAAGTCTCCTCACTTCTCTGACTTGCAGTGATTCCCCCCCCCCAAATAAGGAGGGGGAAAAAGAGGGAGCCATCTATACTTTTGAAATATGCATATATGTGTACAGATATACATAGGTGAATGGGGAAGCAAGGGAATAGATCTCTGACTACCCAACTCTCCCGAGGCAGAGCAAGCGATCACAAAGGGGAGAGAAAGTACATACCAGATAACAGAAATATATGAAAAGTTGACAGAAGGGATAAAGAAAAGAGATGATTCCAGGAGGGACCAAAAGTTCATGGCAATTTCACTCATTATGCCTATGGTGCATTTAGAGGAAATACGTTTAAAAAAAACTGGACAAGATAACCAAGACAGTTCAAAATTTGAATGACAAATTCAATATGGACATGGAATCCTTGCAAAGATATCATACAAAAATAACAAATAGCCGGGTGTGGTGGCTCACGCCTGTAATCCCAGCGCTCGGGAGGCAGAGACAGGAGGATTGCTGAGTTCGAGGCTTGCCTGGGCTACATAGTGAGCTCAGGGTCAGCCTGAACTACAAAGGGAGACCCTGTCTCAAAAAAAAAAAACAAATAAAACACTGTATATAATTTATACATTACAGAAATGACCGATGTAAAGAGTGTCAGATATTGAGAATGAAATAGTGAATTGTGATAAAGAGCTCAAAGAAACCAAAAGGAATATAAGAGAACAAAAGTCTATCTAGCAGATACTAGATAAAAACAAGAACAATCTAAGGCTAATTGGAGTTAGAGAAAAACTAAAAGATGGTGCAGATGGATTAAACAACATACTTACAGAAATTTCCCCAAATGTAAAAGTTTAAAATGCAAATAAGTGATGCTTATAGAGCATCAACTAATCATGATGAGCAAAGCTCATGAAGGTATATGTTTATTAAATAACCAGATTTCCCACAAAAAACTAGAATTTTTGAAGTAGTGTGTGTGGGGGAATCATGGATAAAGGTAAACCAGTTAGAATCACAGAAGACTTTTCAACACAGACCTTAAAAGACAGAAAAGTTTGGAGTGACATATTTCAAGTGCTAAGGGTAAATAACGTCCCCAGCTCATAACTTACCCAGGAAAGCTGTCCTTCAAAATAAGCAATTCCCATGAAATTAGGTATTTCCATGAGAAAAACCACCTCAGAAGATCCATGAGTGCTAATAAATCAGTTCTACAGAAAACACTTAAGAATATTTTTGACAGAAATAGTGAATCGGAGACAGCTAAAAACTCAGAGGAAACTAGTGCGATCAGGGGATAAACAGCAACAAAACATATCAGGAAAAGAAAAATCAAAGGCTACATTAAAAGATAAAGAAGGCAATGATAGTAAATAAGCAATACTTCTCAGTAATATTTCTCAATGTTTATGGCCTCAACTCTCCATTTAAAAGATAAAGACCTGAATCAAAACTTAGAATCCAACGATCTGTTACATTCAATAAACTCATTTAATCCAGAAAGATATTTATAGACTACAAATTATAGGATGGAAAACATTTCAAGGATGCTGAAAACAAGCAGAGGTATCAATTCTAGTATCAGACATGGTAAAAATCAAGCTAAAACTGATTAGAAGAGACAGACGTGGTCAGTATAACTAGTTAAGGGAACAATCCAATTGGAAGAAATAACATTAATAAATATATATGGGGGCCGGAGGGTTAGCTCAGTGGTTCCGGCGCCTGCCTCCCAAGCCCAAGGTCCTGAGTTCGATCCCCAGTAAGCACATACAATGCTGGGTGTGGAGACTCACGCCCACCAGCAATCAATACCACATACCACAGTGCCGGGCGTGGTGGCTCACGCCTGTAATCCCAGCACTCGGGAGGCAGAGACAGGAGGATTGCTGAGTTCAACGCTTGCCTAGGCTATATAGTGAGCTCAGAGCCAGCCTGAACTACAAAGCAAGACCCTGTCTCAAAAAAAAAAAAAAATGCACCTAATACTAGAGCCCCTTCATCAAACAAAAACTGGTGGGCATGTAGCTCGGTGTCCCCATTCCTGGATAGCAAGTACAATGTTCTAAGTTTGATTCCCAGTACTTGAAAAAAAAAAAAAGATCAAATAAGTGAAACTAAAAATCATAGTAGTAGATTTTGACCCCCCCCTTCACAAGGAGATACATCAACAAAAGAGATCCATCACAAGGAGATACAACAGAAATCCTTGCAAATACAGATTTAGTGGATACAAACAGAGTATTCCAGCCCTTTACAACATAGTACACATTCTTTTTAGCAGCGCATGATATTTTTTTCCAAAATAGATCACATAGCAGTCCACAAATCCTGCTTATATAAACATGAAAGAACAGAAATTATCCTATCCATACTATCAGACCAAAGCTCCTGGAAAATTAACAGAAAATTAACTCCTAAGAAACCAATGCATCATACAAGGGACTTTTAAATTTCTGGAAATTAATGACAATGAACATAAAATTCATTGAAACTTCTGGGACACTATGAAAGCAATTCTAAGAGGAAAATTCTTCACAATCATTGCTCACGTTAATGAAAACAGAGCATGCTCAAGTAGACAACCTTGTAAGAAATCTTAATATACTTGAGAAAAAAAAACAAGCCAGTCCCAAACCAAACTGAGGAGGGAAGTTATAAAGATGAGACTGAGAATCAATGAAATTTTACTAGAAATACTATTTTTTATAAAACTAACAAATTAGAGAATAATAAAATAAATATACACCTCACCAGACTTACCAAGATGAAGTAATAAAAGACTCACATCAGTGCAATTAGAGCTGAAAAAGGTGAAATCATAACAGATACTGTGGAAATCCAGAAGATAATAATTACCTTGATGTGGGGAGGCAGACCCTGCTGGAGGAGGCTTTTCAGGCCTGGAGATCTGCACTGGGTGCTGCACCAACTAGCAGTTGCGAGATCTGCACGATGCCAAACAGTGCTGCCGGAGTCCCAAGATGATCTGCGACCTCTGGATCGCTGCATTGGGATGCCTGACTGAGAAGGTAAACAACTTCTGACTTGGACCCCTGACCTCTGATCCTCAAACTGGCAACATGTTGTTTTCCTTCCTGTTCCCGTGTAGGTTCGGACTAAATTCGAACAGAGTTAATTAAGTGTATGCTAGGTGACATCCTTCTCCTGTTTGTGTACTGATTTCCCAAATGCTTTGTTCCTGTTTTTCTTCCCCTATAAGAAAAAAATGTAATCATTTTTGAGGCCATGTTGGCCCTCTGAAAAAGTATAAATAAAACCTGCTCAATAAACGGGTGCCTGCTCAGTATTGACTGAGAGGTCCTCCTGAGCCCATCTTCCTGTCTTCTTCTCTTTTCTTAATCCACGCCCCTCCACTTTCCGACCCCGCTGTTTTGTCCAGCTGGCTCCAGCACCTTGAAAAATTATATTCTAGCAAATTAGCAAATTTTGAAGACATGGACAGATTTTTTTAGACAATACAACCCACCAAAACTAACCCAAGAAGACATAAGTATACTTAGCATCTGAATAATAAGCAATGACATTAACATAGTAATAATCTATCGATTTTAAAAAGTGTAAGACCTAATGGATTTACCACTGAGTCCTACAAAACCTTAAGATACTGTATCACCAGTTGCTCCTCAAGCTCTTGGAAGAAATTGGAAGGCGTGGAGTATTTCCAAACTCACTTATTGAGGCAGTGTCAACTTGATCCCAAAACTCAAAAAAGACCCAAATGAAAAAGAACTCTAGGCTAATCTCTGTAATGAACATAGATGCAAAAATTCTCAGTAAGATATTAGAAAATAGATTGCAGCACAAAAAGATGATATGTCATGATCGAGTAGATTTCATTCTAGAGATGCAAGGATGGTTCAAATATATAAGTCAATAAATGTAATGCATTACATAAACAGATGCAAGGTAAAAAATCATGTCATATCAATCAATGGAGAAAAGTCTGATAAAATCCAATTACCTCATGATAAAAAAAAACTGACAAGAACAGGTAGAGAAGAATCCCATCTGAATATGATAAAAGCTATGAATGGCAAGCCAATAACATCATACTAAATAGGGAAAAATGAAAAACATTTCTTCTAAAATCAGGAAGAAGACGAGGATGTCCACTGTCACCACTTGTATTCAACATACTACTTGAAATACTAGCCAGAGCATTTAGGAAAGAGAAGGAAATAAAAGGTAAACAAAGAAGAAAAGAACTGAATGTATCATTATTTGCAGATGACATCACACTGAAGAGAACAAAGAACTCCCCCCCAAATACTCTTAGAAGTAAAAACCAATTCAGCAATATAATAGATAAAAGATCAACATATAAAAATCATCAACGCACACACCAATAATGAATTTGACGGGAAGGAAATTATGAAAGCAACACTGTTTACAGTAGCTTCAAGAAAAGTGAAATGGCCGGGCGTGGTGGCTCACGCCTGTAATCCCAGCACTCGGGAGGCAGAGACAGGAGGGTCGCTTAGTTCAAGGCTTGCCTGGGCTGCATAGTGAGCTCACAGCCAGCCCGAACTACAAAGCGAGACCCTGTCTCAAAAAAAAATAAAAAGAAAAAAATAAAAAGAAAAGTGAGGGCCGGAGGGTTAGCTCAGTGGTTCCGGCGCCTGCCTCGCAAGCGCAAGGACCTGAGTTCGATCCCCGGAAACCACATACAATGCTGGGCGTGAAGACACGCGCACCAACAATCAATGCCGCATACCACAATGCCGGACGTGGTGGCTCACGCCTGTAATCCCAGCACTCGGGAGGCAGAGACAGGAGGATTGCTGAGTTCGCGGCAGCTTGCCTGGGCACCAATAGTGAGCTCAGGGCCAGCTTGAACTACAAAGTGAGACCCTGTCTCCAAAAAGCAAAAGATAAATGAATAAATAAATAAAAGTAGAATGATGTGCCCAGTTCCAAGGCAGGCAGAATCAAAATTTTTACAATGACCATAAAACTGTTATAGAGATTTGTTGCAGTCTCAGTCTAAATACAGAACACTGTACAAATCTAGAGAGAATGATCCTAAAATTCATATGGAGCCAGAAACAATTTTGCAACAAGAGCAAAGCAGGAGGACTAGTGATACTTGACTTTAAGCTATACTATAAAGCAATAGTGATAAAAACAGGATGGTAAAAACCACAAACCAAACTAAACCAAAACAAAAATAGGATGGTACTGGAGCAAAACAGATATGCAGATCAGTGAATGAGAGCTGAGGTTACAGAATGTTTCCCACACATTTAGCTATTTGACCATTGACAAAGGGCCTAAAGCATATATTGAAGGAAAAACAGCCTTTTCAACAAGTGGCTCTGGGAAAACTAGTTATCTGTTTGCAGAAAATTAAAACTGGACCCTTATCTCTCACCAAAATTTCCTACATTAAAATCAAAATGGATCAAAGAGCTAAACATTAAAACAGAAACATAAAACCTCCTTGAAGATAAAATAGGTAAAACAAAGGCATAGACATAGGAAAAGATTTTTCAAACAGAATCTCAACTGCATAAAAAGTAACAGCAAGAGTCAACAAATAGGATTACATCAGACTAAAAAACTTATGTGCAGCAAAAGAATCAATCAGTGGAGTGAAGAGACAACCTCAGGATGAAAAAAAAAATTGCCACCTGTTCCTCAGACATAGGATGAATGTTTGGAACATACAAGGAACTCAAAAAAATTAAACCCCCTAAAATTAAAGATCTGGTCAAGAAATGGGCAAGAGAAATCAACAGACCCTGCACAGAAGAAGTATAAATGGTCAACAAGTATATGAAAACATGCTCAATATTTCTGGGTATTAAAAATCTCTGAAAATACAAATTAAAATGATGTTAAGATTCCACCTTACTTCAGACAGAACGGCAGTTATTAAGAAATCAAATAACAAATGTTGGCAGAGCTGTGGTGGAAAAGGAACCTCTTTCCCCTTCCTTGTTGGTGGGAATATACAATCACTAGAGAAATCAGTATGGAAGGCTGGAGATTTAGCTCAGTTGTTCTGGCATCTGACTGGCAAGCACAAGCTCCCAAGTTCAAGCCTCACTACAACATATCACAATGCTGGGAGTGGTGGCTCATGCCTATAATTCCAAAATTCAGGGGGCAGAGACAGGAGGATTGCTGTCAGTTCAAGGCTAGCCTGGGCTACATAGTTCAGGGTTAGCCTGAACTACAAAGTGAGACTCTGTCTCTAAATACATACATACATACATACATACATACATACATACATACCTGAAGAAAAAGAAAGAGATCAGTGTGGAGATTTCTCAAAGAAGTGAAATTAGAAATTCCATATGACCTAGCAATCCCCCTGCTAGGTATCTTCCCAGGCATGTCTTTATAATCGAAAACTGCTCTGCTATAAAGCCTAAGAGATTTGAGACATTACAGGAAAATTGATGCACCTGGAAAATATTTTGTTGAGTGAAATAAACCAGACATATGAGTTCAAATACCATTTGAGTGAGTCAAAGTACAAAGAGAATAACAAAAGTGGACAGAAGAAAACAAGAAGATAGATCTCTTGCAAGAAGCAAGTGACCCAAGAGAACAAGGATGAGGCGTGAAGAGGGGAAGAAGAAATAAGTGCAATAAACACAACCTATATACAAGAAACTGACAACCTCAATAAATGCAAGCATATATGCCATAACATGAGCTTTGATTAATATCAACAAAAATGAAAAATGGGATAGGAGAACTAGAAAAGGAAGGCAGGGCGAGGGAAGGCAAAGAAGGTTAAAAAAAAGCAGTGCTATGTACATGTAACCATTTTTCAAAATGATGGTAAACTTCATGAACAACAAATATTTACTAATAAAAAACAAGTTGTAGGGCCGGAGATTTAGTTCAGTGGTTCCAGCGCCTGCCTTGCAAGCACAAGGTCCTGAGTTCAATCCCTGGTAACCACATACAATGCTGGGCATGGAGACTCATGCCCACCAGCCATCAATACCACATACCACAGGGCCAGGCGTGGTGGCTCACACCTGTAGTCCCAGCACTCAGGAGGCAGAGGCAGGAGGACTGCTGAGTTCGAGGCTTGCCTGGGCTACATAGTGAGCTCAGGACCAGCCTGAACTACAAAGTGAGACCCTGTCTCAAAAATAAAAAAAATAAATAAAAGTAAATAAACTATAAATCAAATAAACCTTAAAAAAACCAAATTGTAATCTGATATCAGTAATGAAAAGAAAGGAGTCATGAAAAAGTAGGGTTTTCTATGCTATTGAAATGATGTTGGTATAAATTTAATTCAATTGTTATAACTTCAGGATATAGATATAAATAAATGTAGATGTAAATAGATATAACTAAATAAACTCCATGGTTGCCACAGGGAAAACACCCATAGAATATACATAAAAGATAAGAAGGGAGTCAAAATGCTTCGCTAGAAAAAAAATCAACAAACACAAAAGAAGGCACTAATGCACCAAACAAGGGGCCTGTATTCATCAGACATATAGAAAATTGATATGAAGATGTCAGAAGTAATATTCTTCTTACTAGTAGTTACTTTAAATGTAAATATAATCTCCAATCAAAAGACAGCGATTGCCAGAATGGAGTTTTTTTTGGTTTTGTTTTGTTTTGTTTTGTTTTGTTTTTTTGCTTTTTGAGACAGGGTCTCGCTTTGTAGTTCAGGCTGGCCCTGAGCTCACTATGGTGCCCAGGCAAGCCGCCGCCAACTCAGCAATCCTCCTGTCTCTGCCTCCCGAGTGCTGGGATGACAGGCGTGAGCCATCACGTCCGGCATTGTGGTATGCGGTGTTGATTGTTGGTGGGCGTGTCTCCACGGTCAGCATTATATGTGGTTTCCGGGGATCGAACTCAGGACCTTGCGCTTGTGAGGCAGGCGCCAGAACCACTGAGCTAACCCTCCGGCCCCCAGAATGGAGTTTTTAAAAATATAAATTATCTGTTTAGATCTAGCGACAAAATAGACTGAAAGTCAAATATGGACATCAGCCAAATTAAACCTTTCCTCCTTTGAAAAACAAACTATGGGAAAAACATAGTATACACAAATAAAAAAAAGAGTAGGGTTAGCTATAGTGTTGGTCTTTCATATCTATGGATTGTGCAACCACCTCCTGCTAGGTACTATTTAATTAGACCTATAATGATTGTGTCTGTACTGAACTTATACAGACTTTTTCTCATCATTATTCCATAAGCAGTACAAGGAAACAACTATCCACATAGCATTTACCTCATATCAGGTATTAGAAGTAATCTACCATGACTTAGAGTACACAGGAAGACGTACATAACAAATACTATGCAGTGTTGTATAATGGACTGGGTCATCCATGCATTTTGGCATCTACAAGGGGTCCTCAAAACAATGCCCTCATGAATACTAAAAGATGGCTGTACTAATATCAGACAAAGTAGACTTCAAACCCAAAATATTGCAAAGAAAAGGAAGTGCATTATAATAAAAGGTTCACTATTACAAGAAGGCATAACAATTATAAACATCCACCCACTAACAGAACCTCCAGATATCCTCTGTACCCCTATTCATGCTTTCTCCCACATCAAGTAATCCACAAGTGGAATTGCATCAAATTTAAAAATTTGTGCACAGTGCAGAAAACTGAGAGTGCAAAAAGAATTTTTTAAAAAAATCCCATCAGTATATATTGTTTATATATTGAAATAATACTTTGGAGATATGGCGTTAAAGATAATACAACCGTTCCCTGTTATGGCTTCTGTCTAAATGTCCCCCCAAAGTTTCCTGTGTTCAGAGGTTGAGCATTTTAGAGGTGTTGGATCTAGAGTATGTGGCATCAGGAATATGATTACTACATTAGTCTATTGATTGGCTTGGCATAATTTGGAGTGTGAATAATGGGAAAGCCCACCCTAGGTATGAGTGCTATCCAAACGCATGTAGACTGGACAGAATATAAGGGACAGAATGAGGGCTGCTGTTTTAGTTTTATGCTTCACTTTCTTGTTGCTGCTTGCTGCCTTCTGCCTGCCCTGCCTTGACATAAACTTTTTCTCTCCTGTGATTCCCCTCTACCATGCCACCTTGCCCTGAAGCCAGCTGCATGTGGACTGAAACCTCTACAAACTGTGAGCTACTAGAAACCGCTCCTCCTTTAATTTTGGGTATTTTTTCTTGGCAACAAAAAAAGCAACTAAGTCAGTCCTCAACTTATAAAGGTGTTATTTGTGATTGTTTGACTTTATGCTAGTGAAAAGTGATAGGTACTTAACAGAAACCATACTCCAAATTTTGAATTCTCATCTTTACCTGGGAGGACAATATGTGGTATCATCTCACGCTATTAAGTAGTAGCAACGAGCTTCAAGTTCCAGCTAGCCCCACAATTACCAGGATAAACAACCAATACTGCACAGGGTACTGTGCTGCTGAGTTGGATATTCTGTAGGTTAGGTGTATTAAAGGCTTTTTCAATTTTTGATCTATTCATTTTATGATGGGTCTATCAGGACATCAACCCATTGTAATCAAGGAGCATCTGTACACGATTACAGTTTATTTAAACTATTTCTTGTTATATTTTTCAAATATGGCTACTAGCAAATTTCAGTCTATCTGTGTGACTTCTTTATACCTCTCTTTGGGGGTGCAGTTCCAAGCCAGACTCAGAGTTCTGGGGGTTTTTTTGTTGTTGTTGTTTGGGTTTTTTTGAGACAGGGTCTCGCTTTGTAGTTCAGGCTGGCCCTGAGCTCACTATGTAGCCCAGGCAAGCCACCGTGAACTCAACAATCCTCCTGTCTCTGCCTCCCGAGTGCTGGGATTACAGGCATGAGCCACCACGCCCGGCACTCAGAGTTCTGTTTTAAAGGGACAATCATTCACACAAAGACTGTGAGGAATCAAGGGACTAGCTGAGCTCGCTAAGACATTCAACAGTAATTCCTACACAACTTCCTGAGCTGGACATGGGATGATACAACACACACCACATCTAACCTCTTTGAATCCTCATCTTTTTAAAGATTTCCAAGCAAGAAGGACCTTGGGTTAACAGCCCACTGTTTCTGCCCTAGGACTATGAATGAGCTGGGAATGCCCTCGCAGGACCCAAAAAGCCTCAATCCCTGGTCCCCAGGGTGGATTAAAGTCATCCAAGAATCCCAACTTCCTCTTTCCACCTTCTTCATAGAGGCAAAATCTCTGCGCAAGGATTCTGTCATCAAGAGATTGTAAATAACACCATACTTTTTAAGCACAATATTTTCTAGTCACTTAATAATAATCAGGCAATCAACAAGAGAAAATTTTACCTAGCAAGGGGAAAAATTAAACATCATGCACAGGACATGCATAATGAGTTTATTAACTATAGGCATCAAAATAAATTATTATGTGGGATTAAAAATATTCAAAGGGAAATGTAGTGTAGGGGTAAGTAAAAAAGAGAAGAAAAAATATGATGGTAATAAAAAAGGGAAATAAAGCTTGTGTATATAGGGGCAGGGAGTTGTAGGGTGGGTAGGGGGATGGGGAAAAATGAGAATTAAATTGTGTCATATACTGGTACAAATTCTCAATATTGTGTGTGATCCTTATGTGTATATATAATGTATCAATAAAGATTCAAATTAAGGGATGGAGATTTGGCTCAGTGGTTCCAGCGCCTGCCTCGCAAGCACAAAGTCCCCGGTAACCACATACAACAATACTGGGCGCAGTACGCCCACTGGCAATCAGTACCTCATACCACAGATGCTGGGCTTGGTGGCTCAAGCCTGTAATCCCAGCACTCGGGAGGCAGAGGCAGGAGGATTGCTGGGTTCAAGGCTTGCCTGGGCTACATAGTGAGCTCAGGGCTAGCCTAAACTACAAAGCGAGACCCTGTCTCAAAAAAAAAAAAAAAAAAAAAAAAAAAAAAAAAAA
>PVIC010055378.1:0-11228 GCA_004025085.1 Thryonomys swinderianus
TTTTTTCCAAGTTAATATATTGAGAAAATAAAACCATAATTCTGCAATAAATCAGTTTTTGTATTTTTAAAAGCAAACCAGTGAAGGAAAGGACAAAAACCTTTGGTTCACTTATGTATTTATGAATGGAAAAATTTATAATGCAAATTCACTCATTAAAAAACTTAGGTACAAATTAACAACATTACAGATAATCTTTCTTGTCTGTTACACAGAGACCTCAGCAACTCACCTAATACAAGTACTTAAGTAAGTGGTACACAAATTGGAAGCATCTTGGAATTTTTAAATATATTTCAATACATAAATATTTTATGCATGCTTTAAACAAAGTTTTTAAAAATAAGAGACTCTAGCCGGGCGTGGTGGCTCACGTCTGTCATCCCAGCACTCGGGAGGCAGAGACAGGAGGATTGCTGAGTTCGCGGCGGCTTGCCTGGGCACCATAGTGAGCTCAGGGCCAGCCTGAACTACAACGTGAGACCCTGTCTCAAAAAAAAAAAAAAAAAAAAAAAAGAGACTCTAAACAAAAAGTATGACCAGCACCAGCATTTAAGTTTTCTGGTTTTAATATTAGTCTGACAAAGCATTAGTAACCATGCTCCACTGAAACATGCAATGGTACAACTGAATCATAATTTGTTAAATATTTTATTCCACTTCCTCAGAACGTTTAGGCTGGTCATAAAGTTAACAATGTGTAAGTAGATAAGCATAACCATTTAGGGGCAGTCTCTTGTATAAATTGCTATTTAGCAATACATAGACTGCCACAAAGATTTATGCTTACAGGTAGGCATTCAAATATACTAATAAACAGCATGTCCCGAAAATATGGACACATTGTAAAACATTAAGACAATTCTGTTAACCGTAATAGTCCACAGTATGACTGAGTAATAAGAATCTACTTTAAAAGAAAAAAATTTTTAAAAAGTCAATCAGTATAGTGCATGATTGACTCAGCGTAGTTCCCAGGAAAGAGCCCAGTCACTCGACTGCAGACCCCTTCATACCAGCTGTCATCGTTCTTCTTTATCACATAAATGATTGCACCCTCCGTGAATGACAGCTCGTCATCCTTGTCTTTTGTATAATCACATATTGCAACAACCTTCTCAGTGTAGTTCTTGGGAGCCCCAGGACCCCCATCTGCATACGGATCATTATACTGCACTACTGCAGCCTCCTCATCTTCATAGTCCACTGCGGGAGGAAAGGGAGGAGAGGGAGGAGGGGAGAGTCACTGAATATGAGGATGTCATCTGGCGGATGTGGTGGTGGCAGAGTTGGGCTATCAGCAATGTTTTCCTCCACCCTGGCCACGAAGCCTGTGAGAGATATCGATGGAGTCAATTGAGGCATGGGGGAGGGGTGGAGCAATAGAAATTGAATTTTGAGAGTAAAGTGGACCTCCATTAACATGAAGCTGAGCAGAAAACTGAGCTGTAGCAGAGGGAGTTCGTCTGTACCCACCAGAAGATGTCAAGGAAGTGGTAGAATTGTGTCGAGAGATCTGCCTGGTCATTGTGCCACACTGGGAACCAGGAGTTGAGCCCCGAGCTAGTCCAATGGTGGGTGGCAAAGGTGTAGGTACAGCAAGAGGAATGCGGACACTCCTGCTTCCACTGTTCTCTCGACTTCTACTTCCTCCACTACTTCCACTGTGTGTCCTTGGTCTCTGATTCAAAGAAGCTGTTCTCCCTGGACCATGCTGATTTCCAAGCCTTGCAGAACTGATCATGCAATCATTAGGAACTGTTGGGGGTTTCACGGGCTCAAGGGTTTTATAGGGAGTATTCCACCCCAGTGTTCCCCAGCCTGTCATGGGAGGGCTTGGTGATTTCTGAGTAGAGGATTTGTTCTCAGCAGTGTGCCAGTTCTTGCAGGCTGGTTATATCTGTGCTTTACCGCATGGCCCACATCATCCAGAACTGTGTAGTCAATAGGTTTCCAGATATACCTTACAAGGCATTCCACATTCTCAGGTGCTATTATTTTGTGAGTTCTTGATGTATTCTTAATCTGTTGTCAAAAATCCCAGTTTCTCTTCGAGCCACTCTCTCCTTATGAATATCGACAGTCTGTGAGAAGTGATTAATGGAAAACTCCATTCTCCAAGGCTAAGAAGCTTGGATTTCCAGATGGAAGTACACTGTTGGCCACTGCATTTATTTGATAAGCAGCACTAGCTAGAGATTGGGTTGTATATGCTTTGGTCTCTCTTAAGGCTTTTCTCTTATCTGTTGGCTGTATGTAGCTGGTCTCACAGCAGTCCACCACCCGGATCAGGTTCTGGTGACTCTCGCGCAGCGCCCTCTTGCCCGACAGGATTTCCTCCTCTAGCAACATCTGCAGCTCTGCCACTTGCCCTGCTCCGCATCACCTCTGCTCTGTCAGAAGGACAAATCAGCACGCTCCGCTGCACAAGCGCCTTGCAGCCCGGACCAAATTTACCAAAAAATGGTAAATTTAAAGACATAGTAATAACTATCCAAAATAAAACACAAGAAAAAAATAATGTTTAAAAACTGAGACAATCAGTAAATGGTGAAATAACTTTTATTCATCAGGGCACCAAAAGATAGGGAGACAGAAAAAATATTTAAAGAGCTATTATTATTTTTCAAATTTAGTGAAACCTACAAATTCACAGGTCCAAAAGCTCACTGAACCTCCTAGCATAAGAAATAAAAAGAAAACAGCCAAGCGTGGTGGTACAGGCCTATAATCCCAGAACTCTGGGAGGCTGAATCAAGAAAATACCAAGTTTGAGCACAGACAGCTAAGGAATCTCAGCGACTTAGTGCAAAACTGTCTCTAAATCCAAAATTTAATAAATTAAGCACTAGGGGTTTATCACTGAGCAAAAGTGCCTAGGTCTAGTCCCACTCAGTACTGCAAGAAAAAAAGAAAGAATACCACCATGTATCATAATCAAATTGCTCAAATTCAGTCATAAAAAGAATATGTTAAAAACACTGAGTATTCAGAGGAAAAAAAATGTTCCCTTACATAAGATAGAGAAAAATATCTTGTTACACACAAGACAAAAAAGACAGCAATGTCTTCTGGGGCAGAAGGAAAATTGAAAACAGTCAATCAATAATTCTAAGCTAAGCACAAAAAAAAATTTTCCAAAAATAAAAGTTAAAAATGTGGGGCAGGGATTTAGCTCAGTGGTTCTAGTATCTGCCTTGCAAATGCAAAGTCCAAATTCAATCTCTGGTAACCACATACCACAATGCCTGGTGTGGTGACTCATACTCACCAAAACATCGGTATCACACACCACAATGCTGGGCATGGTGGCTCACACCTGTAATCCCAGTACTTGGGAGGCAGAGGCAGGAGGGTTCCTGTGAGTTTGAGGCTTGCCTGGGCTACATAGTGAGTTCGGGACCAGCCTGAACTACAAAGCAAGACCCAGTCTCAAAAAATAAAGTTGGGCCAGAGAGTTAGCTCAGTGGTTCCTGCACCTGCCTTGCAAGCACAAGGTCCTGAGTTCAGTCCCAGTAACCACTTACAATGCTGGGCATGGTGACACGCCCACCAGTAATCAGTACCACACCCCACAATGCTGGGCGTGGTGGCTCAAGCCTGTAATCCCAGCACTCAGGAGGCAGAGACAGGAGGATTGCTGAGTTCGAGGCTTGCCTGAGCTACATAGTGAGCTCAGAGCCAGCCTGAACTACAAAGTGAGACCCTATCTCAAAAAAAAAAAGTTAAAAATGTTTTTCATACATATAAAAGCTGAGTCATGACACCAGAAATGTTAAAACAAGTCTATAGATAGAAAGAAATGATGGTTAAAAACATTGTATGACACAAAAAGAATAAAGAGCACTGTTTATTAGCTATACATATAAATATATAAAAATTTTATAGAAATTTATTTAAAAGATAATTGTTTAAAAAATTATAATAACAATAATGGATTACTCAGCTTATGACATACATAATTAAAAGGTCTGACACCAAAGTATAGGAGAGGAGAAATGGAAGTATAATTTTAAGGAGTATTTTCAGCATGTAAATTGCTATAGTAGCACTTGAAGGTGAGCCAACATAAATTAATGGTATATGTTATAAATGCTAAAGCAACCATTAAAATAACAAACCAAAGACAAATAAAACAAGAATAAAGAAGATAAACTGGAATCTTAAAAAAAATTACTTAATCCCAAAATGTTACAGCAAATAGGAAAATAAAGCAAGGCACAGAAAACAAATAATAAAATGATATGCAACCCTAATTATGTTAATAATCATATTAAATATAAATGGTTCAAACAGAAATTATCAAATTATTTTTTAAATGATAATACCCAACAAATGCTGCCTATAGGAAACACAATTTAAAGATACAAATCGGTTAAAAGACAAAGATATGTTGTACTTACTTCAAAAGACAGCTAACTTATATCACACTAACATTAAGGTAGATTTCAAAGGAAGCAATTTTGGCATGAATAGTTAACTTTCTAATGATAAGATAGTCAATTCTTTGAGAGGATATAACAATCCTAAATCTAACAATATAGATTCAAAATACATGAAGCAAAAACTGACAAAAGCTATTAGAAAAATAGGCCAATCTATAGCTACATTTGGAAATTCAGTGCCGCATCTCAATAACTGATTAAACAATTAGCAGAAAATAAGTAAAGATATGGAACACCTGCCCAACACCATCAACCAACTTGAACAAATCAACAATTACATAACAACCTACCCACTAGACAAATAGAGCACTCCAGCCTATCCAAGTGCTTAAAGAAGCTTTGTCAATGTAAATGGAATAGGGACCAGAGGATTTCAGAGCACCAGGAAATCTCTGGATGCATTTGATATATATAGTGGATATACATATATGTCAAATTATAAATTTTAAATATTCTCAGTTCAGTTTAACTCAATAAATCCACTTTTAAATATACAGATGGTGCTTTCTCTAGGACAGTCCTGAGTTAATAGATAAGGTTAACCTGTGCACCTCTGAGCTGATCACTATATGGAACCACATACCACAGTGCTGGGTATGGTGACTAGCCTAGAATCCATAAGCAACTAATATGACTTACTTTCTCACTAACAAGTCCCATATAATTTTTCTAAAAACTACTTCTTGCAAATCTCCAAGAATAGATTAGTTCTATACCTCCAATTTTAACCCAGCCATCCACTAGGGTGGCAGAGTACTGTTACTAAAAATCCTTTAATAAAGGCTTTTGATTTTTAGAACTATTCAAATGATCAAATACAGCACATCATTGTTATTGTAATTAGTGTTGGTTAGTCACTGATGATGAATGATTTTCTTAATCATTTTTGTTATGTTATGTCAAGTAATTCCTCAAAACCACCGTCTCAGCTCAGAACTCATAATTCTAATTTTACAAATAAGGAAAATGGGTCATAAGAGGTAACTTGGCCCCAGGACACAAGGTAAGAGACTGGTAGAGCAGGGATTTGAACCCAAGCAGTTGCCACTGAGCCCTATGTGGAATAGATATATCATTCACTCATCCATGCATGAAGCACACAGCCATGTGTGGGCACCCTCCATGTGTTGAAATCCACGCAGGGCTCCCACTATGAGAGCAGAAAGCAGATAGACAGGAGGCAGAGCACACCCTGAAAAGCATGAAGGGGAGGCAGAAAAGACACGATGCTGGGGGCGCAGAAATCTATCCCTGCTTATCTCAAAGGTTCACTAGTGAGAAAAGCTGTAACTCCCCCTTTCTCCAGCCTCTGAGATTTGACTTCTGCTTTCACCATCTGTCTTGTTTATTTGGGAGCCGCCTCTGGCTATGGATTCTGGAACCTATTTGTCTAACGAAAGCCTGGCTCCATCGCTTCAAACCCAAGGTGAATGAATGTCTGGTAACTTTGGTGCGTTTCGCTTCCAAAAGAAATACGAGCACAAACAGCCTGCCCATGCAGTTGCTAGACAAGAAGAAATGCATGAGTTAATGAAAATTAGAACATTGGAACTTTTCTATTTTTCTCCCAAACAGGGTCTTCTAGAAAATTTGGCACTGACTGCCCATTTGGTTAATAATCTGAGACTTCCCCCAATCAGGCTAATCCCAAAATTGAAGAAAAGACTTCCCCTCCTGCCTTCTCCCTGAGCAAAGGTGATAATGTGCAGCTCCCAAAAGACTTCTTAAAGATAGATTTTTAAAAATGTTTGAGCAGGGGAAGATCCTTTAAAAATAGAAACAGCTGGTCTCCCTGGTCTAAAACCCATTCTTGGGCCAAACACTCCCCCCAGGTGGCTATTGGAATTACAGTAATAGCCATCTTTGGTTGGCTGAGCCGAGGAGCCAGGAGCTGTAAACACTTTCATTTAAAATTAAAAGGAAATAAAAACCCAAAATCCTTACTGAACTACTGGTTCCGAGAGACTTCTTAAACTCCAAATCAAGCTCAATTACATTTCATATCTAGTTCCATTCCATCTCAGCCCTAAACTTGTGCTCTATTTATTATTTATACCAATATTTTTATATCACTTATTTTTATTTCTATTTGTTGTTTATTTATAGCTCACTCGTCATGTAATATTAACCAGGCCACAGCACCAGCCCTGATGGGGAGGAAGGCTCCTTTCTCATTTCCCTTTATAAATATTTCAAACTGGGAGCCAGAAGGCACAGCTCCCCCATTTTTGTGTAGGCCCTTGATGTGCTGAGTGATAAGGTACCACGAGTTCTCCCCTGTGAGCCCCAAAAGAAGACTCCATTCTCACTCTTCCGAAGCTTCTCTGCATTTAGGATGCGGTATGTAGAAATGATCCTTTGCCTGTTAGTCATGCTGCCACCGAGAACTGGCCTCCCTGTGCATGCTGGAGGACCGAGGCTGGCAGGTTGCCACAGAGTCATGGACCAAACAGACAAAGTGACTGCAGGGCTCATGTAGAAAGGGTAGTTTAAATATGTTTATGTTGATGCAAAGTCTGGTGTAACAGTACAGGCAATCCGAGCACTATTCAGTACCTCTATAGCAATTTACTTCGGGAACAGATGATTTCTGCACATCATGTTACATTTCTAAGTTTTTGGAAATTATCTGGTGCTACATTTTCTCTACTTGTGGAATGGGAATTTTTTTTAACTCAGAGAATAAGCAGTTTTTAAATGAATGAGTCTAATGGTTAACCAGAGACCTAATCACTAAAAGTAGGTTTGTATGTGTGGAATAAAAATCTTGGTGGTAGACCAAAACTGTTCAAAGGTTTGCTCTCCTCAAAACTACAAAACCAAAAAGAAACAGTTTATCCTAGACTGGCCACTCTTTAATGGCAGTGGCATGCATGCTTCTCTGACAGTGTGTGGCAGCCTCTACCCAGTGGCACTGCACTCTCACAGGTAGATGACTGGCTCTGTAGCTTAGATTTTCCTCTATTTTTCACATAAGAAGATTGCATCTTGAGCTGAGGATGTAGCTCAGTGGCTACACACTTGCCTGACAAGCATAAGGTCCTGAGTTCGATTTCTCGTATCACAAAATAAAAAAAATTGGGGGAGGGGCTTAAGAATAAAACTGAAAATTTTTAAAAGAAAATAAAGTTGCTTCTTGTTTCTAAAGTGTTAGAATTCACAAAAAAAAATATTTTCTCATCTTCAGTAAAAATAAAAAAACACCTCAAGATTCCAGGGATTTGTTTAAGTCACATTTACCTTGTCCTCTGGAAAAATCACAAAGTAGAACTCCTAATTTTGGTGATTTGGAGTTCTTGGAGATGAGACTTCCACACTGCATTATGACTTTGGCCTGTACACAAGGGGGAATTCTTTTATTCTGTCTCCTTACACAACACCCAAGTCTTGACCTTCTTTGACTTTTTCATTAGAAAAGAAACAGGTGAGTGAGAAAAATCGAGCCCCACCAATGCCCTCTTCCGATATTTTCTTGAGCTTCTGTTGGTCTCACATGCCTGTTGAACTGCTTGGAATATGCATGGTTCATTTTAATACCAAAAAGTTCATCCTAGTTGGCAAATTGGATAATTACAATTGTATAGTATGCCGCTTGCTCCAAATTCTGTTTGCTTAAAAACATCTACCTACCATTTAACCAGGAGTGAAGAAAGGAAGCTTTAATAACAACTATGAATTGGTGATTATTCTGAGTAACCAGTACCCAGCACAGTACTTGGCACGAGCAAATCCTTGGTAAATATTTTTTGAATGAATGAATATTCTTTTACATATGACCCTAAATATTCCCTACTAAGACAGTCTTCCTTTAGCCAGCTTAACAGGAGATAAAGTCCAACTGCAGCCCTATCCCCTGGTCCTGAAAGAGCACATGTATCTGAACAGCTGGAAAAGGGGCCACTGCTCAAGAGGAGAAAAGCGACGGACTGTCCAGGCCATGCTCAGCTGGTGCCATCCTCAGCTGGTGCCATCCTCAGCTGCGTGTTCACACTATCACCATGGCTCACCCTTTGGGTGGACAACAGAGAGGAGAGGGCAGAAAAGTGCTCCCCATTTCATTAATAGGTGATCAAGTAAATTCTCCTCTCCCCTCCTCTCTCTCTCTCTCCCCCCTCTCCCTCTCCCTCCCTCACCCTTCCTCTCTCTCTCTCTCTCTCTCTCTCTCTCTCTCTCTCTCTCTCTCTCTCTCTCTGTCTTTTTACAGTGAATCCCTGTGGGCAGCAGTAATGAAAAAGGTCACTGGAGAAAAGCTTTCAGAGGGGACATTAAAATTAGCTGTGAGGAGCAATCATACTGACCCTTGCATATTGTCTGACCCAAAGCAATGCCTGCTCCAGGTGACAGTCATCTATAAACTTACGACAAAACCAAAACTTGATGCTAGGACAAGACAGTGATTAGAATCTTGTCCTGCAATTATCCTGAGCATTGGCCCTCAAAATTAGTGCTGCCGACTACTTTCAATAAACTGGAGCAGGACACCTCTCCCTCAAGCGGCCCGTCAATGGCTGACCTCGCCTACCTTCGCCAAATGTGAAACAGAACTGCAAGTGTTATTTTATTTTCATTGTATCCAAACAGCTATAGTATATTCAGTCCCAAGTAAGACATTTCAGGGAGAAAAATCTCACTCCTAAGCTTTAAAAGAAAAATACCCATGGACACCCCTACACACTGATTTATTCTCTTCCTTCTGGTGACAAAAGCTAAGTTTGTCTAAAAATTATGAGTGTTGCATTTGTGGAGCAGGCCCGCAATAGAGCTAGCCCACCTCTTGAATCAATTTGCCATTGCAAAGTGGAAAATTATTCAGGAAAAACTTTCAAACAGAAAGGAAAGTCAGGCGTGGTGGCTCACGCCTGTAATCCCAGCACTCGGGAGGCAGAGACAGGAGGATTGCTGAGTTTGAGGCTTGTCTGGGCTACACAGTGAGCTCAGAGCCAGCCTGAACTACAAAGCGAGACCTTGTCTCAAAAAAAAAAAAAAAAACATAGGAGAAACAGAAAGGAAACTCCAATCTGTATAAGCACCTCAGAAATCTGTTTCTGTGGATCTTCAGGGTTGGAGCCATCTGAAGTGTCCACAGACATCTGGAGGGAAAGAGAATGTGAAATGCAGAGAGGGCAGGCCTCAGGGGAAGAATGGGAACTGGACAGAGAGAGGGGATGTGGCCAGAGGAACTGTCCGCCTGGAACAATCGGGGTTCCCCACTGAGGAGGAGAGAGAAAACGAAACAGAGACATGTTGGTCTCTGAGCAAGTAGGAGACACGGGTATGAATGCAGGGACATGAAAGGTGATGGAAGTGACAGTAGGGAGTGGATCCCGAAGGGGAAGGAGGGAGGAAAGCAGTGAGGGAGAGGAAGAGAGAGAGGGAGACAGAGAGAGACAGTGAGGGAGGAAAAGAGAGACGGAGGCAGAGAGAGAAAGAAAGACTGAAAGGAGGAATGGAAAGAAGAGTATCAGAGAAAACAAACAGCTCTTCCCTGGTCAGCGCTTCCTTCTTGTTTTTCCGATGGCACCCTGACAGAAGATTAATTCAAGTCAGCTGCTGAAAATAATTATTGCATTATGGGAGCAGCAATCATTATTTAGAACATGATTAAATATGTCTGCACCTATTGACTCTGCCTATGATTTATGTATTTGTTTAGTCAATAGTCTAATGTAAATGATGTAATTAATTATAGATGGTGGTGTCAGGTCATTGGTGAAAACAATCTGAGGAGAACAAGGGCTCTGTTTTTTTCCTGACAGATGCAGGGGAGGGGGTGGGCGAGTTGAGGGAATTCCAGGGCAACTTTTTCACGTGTGAATGGCGGCTCGAGCTCGATTTGCATGTTGTCTTTCTCTTGTTCAGCTTTCGTTTAGAAATTGAAATAACTTGTTAAGCAAAGGGGAAGGGAGCCCGTGATTGTCAAGAGGACGCCTGGGACCTGGGCGGGTGAGGAGGTAAAAAGCCAGCTGCTCCCGAACACAGGGGAGCGTGGCACCATCATTTACTGCTTCATAAAATTAAATGTTTTCCAAATTAAATCAGCAGGCCGTGGGCAGGAGGCCTACTATCTCTAATAACAATTTTTCAATCAATATCAGGGACCTTGCCCAGTAGGAAACCAGAGCTGAGGAAGCTAGGCTGGGATGGGGAGGGCCAGGATGGGAAGCCAAAGCGCGATCCGAGCCCTGAGCCTTTCCATCAAACCCAAGGTTTAAAAAATATAGAGATATATGCATGGGGGATTCGCCATCGCTGCGAGTCTATTCCCCATAGATTTTTCTCTTAACTGATAATTCGGTCAGTCACATTCCTCAGAGGGAGGTCACGGGTCACCCCAGCCCCTGTCAGGCCTCAGAGAAGCCATTTCCATTTTAATGCCACGGCTCTAATCTATCAAAGATGTGATGTACAAGATACAATGAATTTAAGTGGTCTTCATATATCACTGAGCTTTCGTGCCTTCACCTGGGTAATAGTCTGAATTACTCTCTCTACCTCACAATCTGTCACCCCCAGTAAAATAACTGCCACACTGGTGTTAATGGCAGATTTGTCCAAATTGGGGCCACAGTAGCCAAAGTCATTCTACATCATAAACTTTAGCATTCAGTGCTTAGCCTGGAAAGGGCCCATAGCTAAAAATCCTTCTGTAAATAATTCTGTGGAGAGACTCTACTCATGTTTTTATTTATAAGAGCTAAAATAAATCTGGCTGGGGAAACACAGAGCTGCCTTCTCCAATTCTCTGTATCTCCTCTCTCTTTCTCTCCCTCCCTCCCCCCCTCC
>PVIC010055379.1:0-11252 GCA_004025085.1 Thryonomys swinderianus
GGTAACCACATATAATGCTGGGTGTGGAGACACGCCCACCAACAATCAACACCGCATACCACAATGCCGGACGTGGTGGCTCACGCCTGTCATCCCAGCACTTGGGAGGCAGAGACAGAAGGATTGCTGAGTTCGCGGCGGCTTGCCTGGGCACCATAGTGAGCTCAGGGCCAG
Source organism: Thryonomys swinderianus (assembly GCA_004025085.1). NCBI lineage: Eukaryota > Metazoa > Chordata > Mammalia > Rodentia > Thryonomyidae > Thryonomys > Thryonomys swinderianus. The sequence goes on from PVIC010055379.1 coordinate 175, forward strand.
CCTGAACTACAAAGCGAGACCCTGTCTCAAAAAAGAAAAACAAAAACAAAAACAAAAACAAAAAACAAAAAACAAAACAAAACAAAAAAATGTAAGGCCAGGCATGGTGGTACATGTCTGTAATCCCAGCACTCAGGAGGCTGAAGCAGGAAGGTCATGAGTTCAAGACCACCCTGGGCTACATAGCGAGTTTAAGGGAAGCTTGAACTACACAGTGAGATCCTATCGCAAAACAAAAAACCAACAAATATATATCAGGGCTGGGGATGTAATTCCATGGCACCACAACTGGCATGCATAAGGTTCTGAGTTCAATCCCTAGTACCACACACACAAAAAAAGAATATCTGCACAAAAATGTGTACAGAGCTGTGCAGGTGGGCACATGTGTAATTGCAATACTTGGAAGACTTCACCACAGGATTGCTGCAAATTCAAGCCCACCCTGGACTAAATAGCTCGACTCTGTCTCAAAAACACAAAATTAAAATAAATAAACAAATAAAAAAATACAGAAATAACAGAACAAAACAAACAAAAACAACCACACCCAGAGATTCATAGCAACATTATTCACATAAGGGAAAACAAGTGTTTATCACAGGATAGATGGCTAAACAAAATACATCTTTTTTTTTTTTTTTTGAGACAGGGTCTCGCTTTGTAGTTCAGGCTGGCCCTGAGCTCACTATGGTGCCCAGGCAAGCCGCCGCGAACTCAGCAATCCTCCTGTCTCTGCCTCCCGAGTGCTGAGATTACAGGCGTGAGCCACCACGCCCAGCACTGTGGTATGTGGTATTGATGGCTGGTAGGCGTGAGTCTCCACGCCCAGCATTGTACATGGTTACAGGGATCGAACTCCAGACCTTGCGCTTGCGAGGCAGGTGCTGGAACCACTGAGCTAAATCTCTGGCCCACAAAATACATCTTATCCATAGTATCTGACAATAAAACTGTAACACAGTCAAACTTGAAAACACTTTAAAATGAAAGTTGCAAATGGCCACTTATTGACTGCCACCATTTTTATAAGATGTCTAGGGTAGGCAGATCTTCCGGATAGAGAACAGTGGTTACTAGAGTCGGATAGATGGGTAGGGAAGAGGACAGCAAATCCCCCACAGGTATGAGTTTCTCTTTCAGATGATCAAAACTAGTTCTAATGATGGCTGCAGAGCTTTGTAAATGCATACATTTTATACTCTAAATGGGTTAATTTCATGGTGTATCAATTATATATCTCAATGAAATGTTAAGAAGAGAGAGAAAAGTGCTTTTGCTTTAATAGAAAGTGAGCCCTCCACTGCAAACTCTTGTGTCACGTCTTTTGTATTTTCCTTCTTGGTTCTACTTGAAACTTTGATCCTCCTGGCTCGTTCTACCCAAGTGTTGGGATTACAGGTGTGCATCATGATGCCCTGCTACTATATATGCTTTTTTTTTTAAATCTAGGGGCTGGGGATTTAGCTCAAGTGGTACCACACGTACCTCGGAAGCACAAGGGCCAGAGTTCAATCCCTGGTACCACCAAAAAAAGTGGGGTGGGAGGCCCTAAAATCTGATTCAGAGTCTCTCAAGAGATAAGGCAGGGACTGATGTCACCAAATTTCTCACAATACTCTGCTAGTCACTTACCACTTTGTTGAGCTCTGGGCTATCTGGGCTATTGTCCTGGAAATATTCCACAGCCTTCTGAATTTTGGCCATGCTTTCCAGGTACTCCTCTAGGCGACCTGTGGGGCTGGGAAGGAAAAGGGCCAGGTCAGTGTGGTATGAATGGGGGGGTGAAGAAGAGGGAGTAAGGGCATGGTATGTAAAGGGGCAGAAGATAACTCACACAGGGAACTTTAGGCTCAAATACTTTCTACCCCTTCTTCTCAGGCCTCAGGCACTAGTCTAGGGGGTCCGAGGAAGAGGAACATGACCCTCTGTGCCTAGCTCACCCTTCCCTGATGATCTTCTCAGTGTCACTGGCCACATGGTAGTAGCTTATGACATGGTCCAGGCAGGAAAGTGTCTTCTCAACATTCTCCTGCAACCGCTGCAGATTCTCTGTTTGCTTGTGTACAGGGATGATGGAGTTCTCCAGCTTCATGAGGCGGCTCTCAAATGATGACAGGATAGACACCTGGAGAAGGGAAGCCTCTTGCTCTCAGGTCTCAAGACCATTCCAGAACTCCTTGTGTCCACCCAGAGACATTTGGTGCTTTGTGCTTTCCTGTTTTTAAGAAAGTAGGCTCTACACAGAAAGGGACAGAGTTTTCCTATAAACTACTATATCCTGAGCATGTCCCATGTGACCCACACATAACTGGTGATCCATGATAAACTGCTTGAAATTTGATATGAAGGCAAGCCATGCATAATCTCAGGATGGCATGCCTCCTACCCTTTGAAGCCAAAGCTCAGTTTCTGTTTTCTCTAAAGCTTTGCTTTCCTAGTGACTAAGGCTCAGTTGTGTCACTAATTACAAATCCAAATTTGTCCTAATTTAATCTATGCTTTTCCAGTCTCTCCTAGGAGTAAAGAACATTCATTCACTGAGTACCAGTTGTATATGAAGCTCTGTGCAAGATATGTTCACCTGCATTAGGTCATATGTCCTTTGTATGAGACACACTGGGAGGTTGGCCCTGTTTCTGTTTGAGCAGACAAGTTAACTGATACTCAGAATTACTTGCCAGGAGCCACGCAGTAAGTAAGTAGTAGCATAAGGTCTAGATCTCAGAACTGCTGAGCTCATTCTACCCTTAAAGTACCTAGGGTGAAAGCTGCTGCCCTTAGTAGTCTCAATGTGCCAACCTCACTTGAACTGCTAAAAACACATGACCAGTACCAGTCCACCTAGTCAGTCTCACTAAATACCTGCCTAAGGAGAGAAAAAAGAATGAAGATCTTAGTCAGAAAGCAGAAAGTCTAGGCCAGCAGGGCTACAATATCCTCAGCGAGAAGGTGGAACAGGAAAGGGGTCTAGGTAAGAGGGGTGCACGCTGCTGCTACGAAAGTCCCCACATTACCCCCTCCCCCCATCCCAGAACCCGGGCCTTAGGCACCGGGGCTGTGGGTCGCTTGGATCTCCTGCAGGGACCAAAGGCGTCTATGCTTCCACCTGACAGGTTCCTCACCATGTTCTTGGTGAGCTGGTCGCTCTTCTCCAGGCTGTCTCGGATGAAGGACAGCGTCTCCTCCTCCTGAGAAGAATGAAAGGGAGGACATCACCAGAAACCTAAGGCTAAAGGAGACAGCTTCTTGCTGGCCCACGGCCCAGCACTCAGAAACATCTTCTCAGGGAGCACCCCCGTCCCACCCCTGGCTGTTCTCCGAGTACAAGTCCCGGCCCCGCTCTCGTCCCCTTTCCTTAATCTCCTCCCCAGCTTCCCCAGTCCCAGCTCTACCTGCTTCAGCTTATCTTCAATCTCCCTCCGCCGGGCAGACGCCTCTTGTGGGGGGATCATCGCTTCGAAGCCTACGTTCCCCACTCCCCAAAATCATCACTCAAAAACCTGCTCGGCTTCCGTCTCAGTCACACCCACTTCCTGCCTTAGCCCCGCCCCGAGGCGGGTCGGGGAGCCATGGTGGGAGTGGTCCTGCACGGACCTCACCAACTGGGTGGAGTAAGCAGCCATGTTGAGTGTGGCTAGAAGTGCGAACTGCTGAGAAGGCCCCATTTTCCTCTCTTTCGGATACCCTGAGTCAGCAGAGATTATGCCTTCTGGCCAGGGGACACTTACATCTCACCATCTTCTTTGGAAGACTGGCCTCTTTGATAAAGGCCGCAGGGGGAAGGAACGAATTTGTTTCTCACATAGCTTTTGAGGTTCATATCCAACACCCTGTAAGACTGCTCACCCAGTGGATTCCTGATGTGAGCCCTTTTGATGAGTCAGGGGCTTGCGGAGCTGTTCTCGCAGTCAGCCCTAAATTTCACAAAGCTGATTTTTATTTTCGTTTTTCCATTACTGGGAGTTGAACCTAGGACTTTCTCACTGAGCTACATCCCTAGACCTTTTTTAAATTTTATTTTATTTTTTTATTTTTTTTTGTGAGTCTCGCTTTGTAGTTCAGGCTGGCCCTGAGCTCACTATGTAGCCCAGGCAAGACGCCGCGAACTCAGCAACCCTCCTGTCTCTGCCTCCCGAGTGCTGAGATTACAGGCGTGAGCCACCACGTCCAGCACTGTGGTATGTGGTATTGATTGCTGGTGGGCGAGAGTCACCACGCCCAGCATTCTGTGTGGTTACCGGGATCGAACTCAAGACCTTGTGCTTGCGAGGCAGGCGCCGGAACCACTGAGCTAAATCTCCGGCCCACCTTTTTTTTATTTTTTTGAAACAATATTTAAGTCACTAAACTGCTTAGGCTGACCTTAAATTTGCGATCCTCCTGCTTCAGCTTCCCAGAGTGCAGGCCATGCCTGGCTCACAAAGCTGATTGATAGGCCCTGTTTACTTGGAGGACTCAGATCATTTTAGCTCTTCTAACAGCAGATCGGGAAGTGGGGAGGTGCCACTGGGTCAAGGTCCTAGGGGTTTGGACATTGGGGATCCAGTTCATGCAAAAACTATCCTTATTCTTTCCTTCATCCCTTTCCCTAGTTGTCCTGCCCCTGGCTCCTGTCCTTGGCGAAAGGAATGGTTCTCTGCTTTGTTCAGCCCCTCCGTGCTTCCTGAGTGAGGCATGGAAAGAGGCAACAAGAAGCCATGTGCTAGTTAGTGGGTAAAAAGTTTTGAGGCCACCAAGCCCTAATGACCCAGATAGCCAGATGGCCAAAGAAGAGGAGGAAATGGGCACAGAGCCTTGCGGGGTGGGGGTGGGGGGACTTTTCCACCAGGATAATTTTAGCCTTTGTGAACATCAGGAAAGTGGTGATGAGGAAAACAGACACAGCCCTGTGGCAGATTATGGAGGTAAAAGGCAGAGTTAGTATCAGGGCACCCGGATTTCAGCAATGGTCCTAGTGCAGTCAGGAAAGAAGTGGGAGAAGTTTAACCTTTTAAGTAGGAATATAATGAAAAGGCTAGGGGGCTGTGGGAGGTCCTGGAGCTGCTAGTGTAACATCCAACCCCTCTCCAAAGCAACCTAGGCCAGTGATGCCAACCTTTTATAGACCAAGGACCAGACTGCAACCCAAAATCCACTTATTTATCACAAGGTGCCAACACCACAATTAAACCTGAATACCGAAGTTTTTTGTTTTGTCACTGAGGATCAAACTTGGGCCCTTATGCTTTCAAGCTAGGCATGGTACCACTTGAGCTAAATCCCCAGTCCATCTTTTGTGTTAAAAACACAATAACATGCTGGGCGTGGTGGCTCACGCCTGTAATCCCAGCACTCAGGAGGCAGAGACAGGAGGATTGCTCAGTTCGAGGCTTGCCTGGACTACATAGTGAGCTCAGAGCCAGCCTGAACTACAAAGCAAGACCCTGTCTCAAAAAAAAAAAAAAAAAAACAACACAATAACACAGCCAGGCTTGGTGGCTCAAGCCTGTAATACCAGCACTCGGGAGGCAGAGACAGGAGGATTGTGAGTTCGAGGCTTGCCTGAGGCTACACAGTGAGCTCAGGGCCAGCCTGAACTACAAAGTGAGACCCTGTCTCAAAAAAATAAAAACAAAAACACAATAACACACTTGCTGTAGGTTCACCACCACTGAAATATGCCAGTAATATGTACGCACTCACACACAAGGCTTGTTATCAAATACATTAAACCTTGTACAACATTATTACACTTTAAAAGAAACTGCTTTTTATCATATAGTATACCTAAAGTGAACCTATAAATTTAAAATAATAATAATAAAAAGAAACCGCTTTTCTGGATTTTTTTTCTGAATTTCCTTTTATGTCTTAAGTATCATGTGGCAAATAACTACCATGTATCAAGAGCCTTCTGTTTGCTGATTTCTGTTTCAAACACTTTGCAGCAACCTGTCTAATATTCACAGCAAACCTACCAGTTAAGAACAGTTGTGAGCTCCCTTTTGCAGATGCAGAAGCCCTGGCTGAGAAGTCAGCTGCACTGAATCAACACAGCTGGCCAGAGAGGGGCAGTTCAGGCTGCTCCTCTGCCCCCCACAGTAGTAGCTCAGGGGTTTTGTTTATTATCATGTAAAGTTGCCAACTTGACTTTTAAGAAAGGTTTAAGGTGGGGTGTGAAAAGCAGGTTATATTTTACCAGCCTATCTACAAAGGCTAGACAAGATGGGAGGAAATGAGTTTATTCTCAGCCCAATATCTATCTCATGTTGCCAAGTAGATAGTGAGTCAGTAAAAGCTGTAAGTCTCCAACCAGACCCAGCACAAGCAAAGCCATGAACCAGAAGAAAAAGTGGTGTTTCAGTGGCAGCCTTGGTTCAGGAGCCTCAGTTTTCACATCCACAAGTGTGTGCATAAACTTTGTAGTTTTACAGATGTCAAACATAGCCAAGTTCCCCTTTGTCCACTTACAGGGATTCTCCTCGCAGGAGGGAAACAAGGAGGAAGAGAGAGAGGAGAGGGGACTTCCTCCCCTAACAGTGAGTTCTGTTTGATAACTGTCTCATTCCAGAGTTTGTGCTTCTTCAGAGGAATCAAATATATAATTCCTCAAGTTAATATTTCCTGGCCCTGTAGCAAACCAGAAATGCTTATGCCCTGATGTAAGCAACTCCAACATAGGTCAAATAGCACATGTGCAATAGAATTACAACCACCACTTAAAACATAGGAGAACTGGGATGGGGATTTAGCTCGAGTAGTACCGTGCATACCTTACAAGAGCCTGAGTTTGATCCCTGGTACTGCAAAAACAAAAAACAAAACCATAAGAACTATTGGGGAAAAAAGGTAGGGGAAAAGAAACACAAAAGATGAAAGTGGTAAATTGATGGATGATTCTTGTCCAGCTACTAAGGATGGTGAGGTTAAATTGCCTTTCTATTTCAACATTTCTAAGAACAATTTTTTTCTTCTTTTTTTCCTGTAATGATCAAAAAATAGTTTGTTTCCTCATTTAGAAACCATCAAACCATGGTTAGGGATTTTTTTTTCCTTTGAAATCTGTTTAGATAGAAAAATAAGAAAAAGGTCTAAGGCCTCCCTCAAATTTTTTTTTTTTTTTCTTTTTGAGACAGGATCTCGCTTTGTAGTTCAGGCTGGCCCTGAGCTCACTATGGTGCCCAGGCAAGCTGCTGCGAACTCAGCAATCCTCCTGTCTCTGCCTCCCGAATGCTGGGATTATAGGCATGAGCCACCATGTCCAGCATTGTGGTATGCGGTGTTGATTGTTGGTGGGCGTGTCTCCACGCCCAGCATTATATGTGGTAACCGGGGATCGAACTCAGGACCTTGCGCTTGCGAGGCAGGCGCCGGAACCTAAGAACAATTTTTTTCTTCTTTTTTTCCTGTAATGATCAAAAAATAGTTTGTTTCCTCATTTAGAAACCATCAAACCATGGTTAACTGAGCTAACCCTCCGGCCCTCAAATTTTTTTTTATAAAAAGCAGAGCAAAGGATGCAGTGAGTCTTTTGTGGGCTTACATCTGCAACTTGGTTAACAAATGATTTTTTTTTTTTTTGAGACAGGGTCTCGCTTTGTAGTTCAGGCTGGCCCTGAGCTCACTATGTAGCAAGCCTCAAACCCAGCAATCCTCCTGCCTCTGCCTCCCAAGTGCTGGGATTACAGGCGTGAGCCACCACGCCCAGTAACAAATGATTTTTAAAGGCTGAAGATTTAGCTCAGTGATTCTGGCACCTGCCTAGCAAGCACAAGGTCCCTATTTTGATCTCCAGTAACTACATACAATCCTGAGCGTGGTGACTCACGCCCACCAGCAATTAGTACCACTCACCACAGTGTGGGCATGGTGGCTCACACCTGTAATCCCAGAACTCGGGAGGCAGAGGCAGGAGGATTGCTGAGTTCCAGGCTTGCCTGGGCAACATTGTGGACTCAGGACCAGCCAAAACTACAAAGCAAGACCTTGTCTCAAAAAAAATTTTTTTAATTAAATGCAATTTAAAAAATTAAATACAATACTTGTTCAGATTTGAGAATGCCCCTGAACAAACTGGCTTGAATTCAGATCCACCCAGGGACTAGGGCACCATTGGGAACCATAACTGTTCAAGGGATGTAGGGCACATGGGAGCCTGGAGAGGGTAGACTACAAAGCAGGACCCGAATCCTCCCGGTGCATCCCGCCATGGCAACAGAGAGGCCACTGTGGGAAGAAGGGTCCTGGTCCTTGCAGGTAGAAGCCAGCATGGAGGAGAGACCGTACCTGTGAGACCCCTGATGGACCTGCCCTCCCTGCAGACTGACTGGAGTGGGCGAGTGGTGGGCTGATGCACACTAGGGACTGGAGACAGTTGCCTGATACCAGGTATCCCTGGTGCCCAACACATCTGTGATGTATTTTTCAAGGCAACCATGATCCTTTGACCCGAGAGTCCCAGTCATGTGCTCATGAATGGCTGAATCTGCACCCTTCCCTCCTGTCTTGTGGCCCCTCTCCCGTTCCCATCCCCACTTCTCACCTTACCCAGCATGGGTCCCAAGAGAGGGCTGTGTTGGCTGCTTTTGGTCACAGTCAGGGTTGGTGCTGCAGATGGCACAGACTGGTCCCAGACCCACCACCTATTAGCTGTGTAACCTTAGGCAGCAGAGGGTGTCTCTGAATGATATACCATGTGCGCCAAAAAGTCCCTCAGATTTGGAGTGAATTGACAGCATACGTGAAGGTCCTAGGAAGTAGTCATTGCTCAAAAATTTTTGTTTGTATTGTTTTTCTTACCATAATTTGAGACAGATCCCTGCTATATAGTTCAGGTTGACTTTGAGCTAACTGTGTAGCCCAGGCTGAACTTGAACACACAGTGACCCTCCTGCCTCAGCCTCCTAACTGTTGAGAGGACAGGTGTGCAGCACTGTAGTTGGCTTGACCAGCAGCTCTTGAGTCCCCAGTGTTTCTCACTGCTGTCTCATTGTGTCTGCTGTAGTTATGGCCTGGGGTTCTGGGGTGACCCCCCACTTGTGTGTCAACCACAGCCATAGCCTGCCATGGCACCACCACTCCTAGTTTCAAAAAATCCATTCGTGCCTGTCGGTCTCTTTACTGCCTTTCTAGATGCCAGCGAGTGTATTAGGAAGTGAGCAAGTTTCTGCAGTGAACTACCAGTGCTTAGAAACATGTTTGGACTGAGGTCCAGACAATTTATCCAGACAGAGCCTTTGGAATGCCCTGTCCCCAAAACAACCCTGAATCATTGACAGCATCTTGAACCACATGGCCCTTGGTCCTCCCCAGGAAGGCCACTCTTGAAAATCAAGGACATTAAATCCCCCGTGCACCCCATCTCATACACCCTCATATACACACACTGTACCGCACTTCATTTCTACACAGTCTGGAACACCACACACACATACCCCATTCATGTACACCGCACACACCCATGCATCGCTCACACACATAAAATCTTACACATTCTTACACACACACATACATACATTTCACAAACAACTCACGCATACCTGCACACGCTTACCCCTGGCCCTCGCCACAGCGCCCCCTGGCTGCCATGCACCCCAAGTCCCCCAAAGGACTTTCTCCGCTGCGAGCAGGAGGGGTCAGGCCCATCTGGCCCTGGTGCTTTCTCTTCCCGCTACCGCACAGGTTTTCTCAAGGGACTCAGAGTTTGGGCATAACCCCCCCCCACACACACACTATCCCCTCTCTGCGGTGCGAGGGTCGCCACCCGGGCCCTGTGAGGGCTGCTCCTCTCCCCTACAGCTGCGAATGGGAGTGCCCTTCCAGCAGCGGTTGTCCCCAGGCCCTTTCGGTGAGCTCAAGCAGGGCGCTGAGGGCGCGGCTGTGCCACCGAGGGCGCCCTGCGCCCGGGCAGTATTCTGGGCAGGACCTTGTCGCAGGCGGGGCGACGTGCTGATGGGCGGCCACGCGGGGGCGCCACGCCAGCTGCGAGGCGCTGAGGGCCGGCAGTCCACGGGAACAAAGCGGGGCGGGGCGCTGAGGAGAGGGACGTACAGCAGTGCCGGCCAAACGCCGGGGACATCGGGAGGGCTGGGTGGCTCAGCCTGCCGGGCTGCGCGCCTCCACCTCCCGGTTCCTCCGAACCCAGGCCGGGCCGGCCCTGGGGCGCGGTGGCGCCATCCCTGGCAAGGGGCGGTCGGCAGCGGCTGCTGGCGACGCGGACGCCGGGGTGTGTGCGTGTGTGTGTGTGTGTGCGTGTGCGTGTGTGTGTGCGCGCACACGCGCGCTTGGCGGCGGCGGTGTGGACCCCGAGGCCCTGCTCCCCACGGCCCTTGCCTGTCCTGAACGTGACTCAGCATCTGCCCCGCCCGGACCTGTGCGCGGTGGGGGAGCAGCCCGCACAGGGGGACGGGGACGGGGACTGGGACAACGACCCGCACTCAGCAGAGGGGGAGAGTGGGGATTATGTCCTGGGATTATGGGTGTGCACCCAGCCCCAGGGCACTCTTGAGACCCCGCTGGTTTTGCCCTGTGTGCGTGTGTCCTCCGCGCAGCTGCATGTCTGAGGCTAGTTGAGTGTATAGATGAATGCTCAGAGAGACCAGAGACGGGCCAAGACGGTGTGCACAGCTCAGTCTCCACTACCTGGGAGGACACCAGACACAGCTCTTCAGGAAGCAGGGCTGGGCTCAGAGGGCCTGGGGTCCCCAAAGGCGGGGAGGACAGGCCTGAGCTGTGCCTCCCAGTGACTGCCCAGCTACAAGCTCTGGCTTTTGGATCTGACTCTGGTAAAAAGTCACTGTGGGAAGCGGGGCATGTCCTGCCACCCCCTTCTGTTCTGCCATGCTCTGCCAAGCACAGACTGAGAGCCAGGCGCTGCCTCACCCCCAAACTCCCTGTCCAGCTGGGAAGGAAACAAGTGCCAGCGTGGTGAGTGGAGAAGAGGCAGAGGTCCCCACAGGTCCCAAGCCAGCGGCACCAAAGAGAAGCCAGTTTTGTCCTTGCCATTTTTGACCCAGTTCCCTCATTTGCAGGCGACACCAGAAGGCTACTAAGGCCACCTGCAGTCTCAGCTGCTGTGTGCAGGGCGGCTTGGGCTG
>PVIC010055380.1:0-11250 GCA_004025085.1 Thryonomys swinderianus
AGCTTATATATTCATTTTTAGAAATCAACTCAAAAGGAGATCCCTATATCCACTATCTTGAGAATCATATTCATAAATATAAGGTTGAAAACCTGAATTTCTGGGAGGGAGTGTATACTAATCCAATATTCTCATTTATTCAATTTTCAGCTATAAATTTCCTTGTATCAGTTCAAAATCATGGAACAAGTCTATCTAAATCACAACAATGTATAAAAAAGTGTTTATCCAAAGTGCAAAAGTTGGAGTTCTATGGAAAAAGTTAGGTAGAATGAGATGTAGGAGAAAAACAAAAATAACTAGGAAAAAAATCAAGTCAAACATCAGAATTTAGGGAAAGAGTGAAATTTCTCTGGAAAATCAAACAGAGAACCAATGATTAGCTCTAGAGCCATGATAAAATGGGGTTCAGTTTTAAAATAATTCTAAAATTTTTGTAATCTAAAACCTATGTAAAGGGAAACATTGAAAACCCACAAAACATAAATACCTAGAAGGAATAAGAGCCTGGGGATTTAGCTCAAGTGATACTTAGCCTAAAAGCACAAGGGCCTGAGTCTGATCCGAAGTACAAAAGGGAAAAAAAAAAAAGGAATCAGGACCTCTGGGGAAAAATGACTGTTCCAGGTCCCGGACACAGAAAAGTATCAAATGCCAGAAAATAAGAATGTGTCTAATGCTTGTAGGGAATTATCAAAAGTAGTTCTCACCAGCCAAATCTGGACAAAAACATATAGTGGCAGAAATGGATTAAAAAATCATGTAATTTAAAAATGAAATAAAAATTCCCAGAATAGGAAACTTTATGAAGATAGGAAGTAGCTCAGTGGTTATCTATGTTTTGGAGAAAGGACTGGAAGATGATAGCTAACAGGTAGAGTGTTTTGATTTGGGGTAACAAAAATGACCTAAATTTGATTGTGGTTATAGTTGCATAATTCTGTCCATGTGCTAAAATCTATTGAATCTTATGCTTCAAGTTTATAAATTGTATAGTATCTAAATTTTTAGCTCAATAGAGATGTTTTATTTTTGAAAATCATAAAATAAAGGAAGAGCAATAAAACATAGAGGCCAGGCTCAATGGCACATCCTGTAATCCTACCTACTCAGGAGGCTGAGGCAGGAGGATCACAAATTGCCAGTTTGGGCAATTTAGTGAAATCATATCTCAAAAATAAAAAAAGATCTCAGCACTCGGGAGGCAGAGACAGGAGGATTGCTGAGTTCACAGCGGCTTGCCTGGGCACCATAGTGAGCTCAGGGCCAGCCTGAACTACAACGCGAGACCCTGTCTCAAAAAGAAAAAAAAAAAAAAGGCAGTCAGGTGTAGTGGTGCACTACTGTAATCCCAGCAGTGCACTTCTGGAAGGCAGGAGGATGTCTGGGAGTTTAAAGCAGCCAGCAAACTCAAGGACAGCCAAAAAACACAAAATGAGACTCTGTCTCAAAAAAATCTATCAAACAAAGGAGAGGGGTGGTGAGGGGAGGAATGGAAAGCAGGGAAGGAAAATATTAAGTTTGCTGAAGACATTGATTTACACAAACTGTCTCTCCACAGATTATTAGTAAATACAAAGGGGATGGTAACCTCAGGAAGATGTACAAGGACATGCATCATTTATATTAATTATCACTGGAGAAGCAATCTTCCAACTCTTCATGTCAGCATTACTCCAGCTGAGGTGGAGAAGTTGAACCCCAGGGCCCATAAGCTCAATGCTGAATAAGATTAGAACAGCACCATGACTCTGACCAGAAGACAGCCCAAGCCTCAACCCAAAACAAGGCTGGACAGGGATGTTTCCAGCCAAACATTTAGAAAATTCTCCTACTTCCCAGTTTTCTTTTTATGCAAACCTCATCTTACCTTGGAATTCAACATGATTTCTGGAGCCCTGTACCAACGTGTGGCTACATACTCTGTCAGGAACCCTGTGTGATCATGATCTGGATCTGCAACACGGGCCAAGCCAAAGTCACAGATCTAAGAGAGAAAAAAGCAGGAAACCTCAGAAATTCTAACCAGTTCAATTTAAAAACATTATAAAAGACAACAGTAGGGGCCAGAGATTTAGCTCAGTGGTTCCAGTGCCTGCCTAGCAAGTGCAAGGTCCTGAGTTTGATCCCTGGTAACCACATACAACTGGATCACAATCAGTACCACATACCATAATGCCAGGCATAGTGGTTCATGCCTGTAATCCCAGCACTCGGGAGGCAGATGCAGGAGGATTGCTGAGTTCAGGCTTGCCTGGGCTACACAGTGAGACCCTGTCCCCCCAACCCCATAAAGACAAGAGTAGGAATACCTTATAGTAAGCAGTAATAACAATTATGTCAGGCACTTTCCTGTGAATTCTACAAACTCATTCTTATTTAATCTTTATTCAGGGCCTTTTCTTGGCTCTATCCTACCAAAGTTCAGAATTTACGGCTGCTGAGATCAGCTCCTCACTATGCACTGGCCCTCCACTTCTCAGACTCAAGATTCTTCCTCTTAGCCCAGGAATTTCAGTATTTCCAAAGGTTCTTCCTACTTTGCTCTTTTCATACAGTCAACTCTATTCCCAAAGCTTAAAAAAAAAGTTTCATGTTACTGAAAATTTAAGTTTACTAAAAAAATCTCAAAAACCAAATCAAAACAAAAAACCTCTTTCATCACGTGACCATCCAATACTATAGGGCTATTCGACCAGCTATCTTACCAGATTTCAATGTATAAAATATAATGGTCCCATACAAATGCAGGATATTTGAATTCTTTCGCCTCTGGGAAAACAAGCTGAGAGAGATGTGTGTTAACAAAGACAAGTCAGAGTACAGTAGATGATAGACTAGAAGATAGATTAATGAGGAGACTTACTGCACTAAGTAGCTAAGAAACAAGATTTTGAAGTCAGGCCAAAAAAGTAGGGACAATAAGTAAGTCTTTAGACTTCTAGCTATTCACAGGACATGGAGTCTATTTGAACATCAATCTCTGTTCAGATATGCCACAGTTTGAATGTCTCAATAATTCCTAAAGACTTGGAACTATCTTACCTACATCACAGATATCCTCCTCTGGCAGCCCCAACCTTGGAGGCTGGTATCACCAGGAAGCATTTCTGATCCTACATGATCCAGCAAGTCACGTGTTTGTGTTGCATAATTTCTTTCTGACACACTGTTACTTCATCATCAAAAGGTACTGCCTTAGTCACTTTTTTCATTGCTGAGATATACCAAACACTTACAACTTAAAGGAGGAGAGGTTTATTTCAGCTAGGTTTAGTGCACAAACTGGCATGCCATGGCAGAAGGCATAGCAGAGAAGCTGTTCATATCATGTTAGCCAGAAGAACAAGAAGGAAGAACTCAGAAGGGAAATTAACCCTTATATGCCACATCTCCAGCAACCTTCCTCTCCCAACCACGACGCACTTCCTAAAAGCAAGTCAGCTGTAAGGAGCCCATAGCCCAATCCTCTTCCAAAAGCTCAGTTATGAGACAATGAAGCCTCTGGAAGACAGAGACAGACAGCACATTTGCTTTTCCAGTGATTCTCCCATAGCCACTCTTCACCTAAGACTCTCACAGGGGTGGAGTGGTGAGGAAATCCTGTCCTCCTCTAGTTCTGGCTTCCAACTGCAGCCACTGTACTCTCTTGGTTTGTGTCACTTCCGCCACAAGCTTGGCTGTCTCCCTGCAGGGACTGCCTCTTTGCTAACATTAAAGCACCAACAGTTAGTTATAGGCCTCTCAGTGGATCTGGCTGAGAAACAGCCGTAATTTTTTGAAGCAGAACACAGTTGAGTTCTAATTCTGCCTAACTGATTTGAAGCTTTCAATATATCTGCATCATATTTGTTTCTTTTGTACTTTTCTACCAATTGCTGAGAAACAAAGCACAGGAAAGATTTCTAGTATGAAGCTTACTAACAATATCAGCCAACTGAGAGGAGCAATAGACAACTGATTTCTTCCGTATCTGAAGAGTGCTCTTAGCCATCACTTGCCATGTTGGACTTTTGCCAACCCATTCTATTTGTGTATGGATCAAACTTTTCAACGTTTGTGAGCACAAAACTTCTGTCAAAGCTAACACTTCATACTATAATTCATGGTCAATGAAGACACATCAGTCAGTCTGCCATTTGTAGTATGACTGACACCTGAAAATGATTCTGAATTATGCAAATAGAGAAAAAATACAGCACCTTGTCAGAAGAGCAAAACTACAGCAAGCTCTGGATGGAACATGTGCACAGATCTGTCACTATGCTTGATGCCCAGCATGACAGACTGCATGGGTTCAGACTTAACACAACTTTGCATGGCTCAGGTAAATCACAAATCCTAGATAGATTAAAAAAGCAGCCCGGCCCACAACCAACAAGACAAAGTACTGAAGAGGATGTCCATACAGTCCTCTTAAAATACGGACAAAGAGGGCTGGGGATTTAGCTCACTGGTTCCGCCTTCTGCCTAGCAAGCACAAAGTCCCAAGCTCAATCCCCGGTACCACATACCACAATGTCAGACATGGTGGCTCATGCCTGTAATCCCAGCACTCGGGAGGCAGAGGCAGGATTGCTCAGTTTGAAGCTTGCCTGGGCTACATAGTGACCTCAGGGCCAGCCTGAACTATAAAGCAAGACCCAGTCTAAAAAAAAAAAAAAAAAAGACAAAGAAATGGAAGTTGCATTTTAGAGGGCTAGACACAATTCTTAAACTTCTTAAGACAGACTGTCAGTGCTATGGATAACTTTAAACGTAGCAGACTATATTTTCTAAAACCTACCAATATAACACCACCTCTACCCACACTCCAACCACTCAGTACTTGGGAATGAACCCAGGACCCTGTATATGTTAGGCAAGTATTTTACCACTGAGCTATATCCAAAGTCTTTCATCTTGCTAAGTTGCCCTGAGTATCCTTGGATTTGTGATCCAAGTGGCTCATGTTCTTCTTATAAGTTCTTTGGTTTAACTTCTTTCAATCTTCCCTCTTCTTTAATCTGAATGAACTTCTATAACTGCCTGAACCAATAGAATTAGTGGAAGTGATGTTGTATGATTGAAGCTACTTTGTTAAATGAAACATGGCTTCCACTTGGCTCTTTCTACTGGGACATTTGAAACCCTCTGTTGTAAGGAAGCCCAGGCCACATGGACTACAGGCAACTGCCACAAGGTATGGAAGGAATGATTCCACACTATACCTTCACATCTGGTGAAGACCAAGGCACTGTTAAAAAACAACAACAAAAAACCCCCAAAACACCCCTGCTAAACTCTTGACCCACAAAAACTGTGGGATAATATGTAATTATTGCTTTAGGTCACTATGTTTTTGTGTAACTTATTACAGAGCAAGAGAAAAGTACTACACTGGTACTAAACAGAGCAACTATAATGGGACAGGCATTTGCAATAGAGCCGTAATTTAGATATTAGACTGCTAGGTAGCTTGAACTACCAGTGGTACATGCACGATTATCCCATGAGGTGGCTTTTTATTAATCTTATTATAATAATATATCTTAATATAATAACAAGACCGATAAAAATGATTATATCCATTTGTACCACCAGTAGTAGTAGTACCAGTCATGGGAAGGGGTAGTCATGGATGTAAAACTGGTGTTTCAAGCCAGTAGGTTAAAGAACAACTACATTAGCCCTTAAGGTGGCACATACCTGTAATCTCAGCAATGAAGGAGACTGAGGCAGGAAAAGCACAAGGTTGACCCCATCCTGGGCAACTTAGCAAGACCCTATCTCAAAACTCAACCCTGAGTTTGATCCCTGGCACTAAAAAAATAAAAAATAAAAAAAACAAATACATGTAAATAAATAAAAAGGGGTAGGGAAGTAGTTCAGTAGTAGACTTCCCCTGTGTTTGATTCCCAGTACAAGAGAAAGGAGGAGAGCTATTTCTTTACCCTGATCCACAGATTCAAATGGACTTCATTCTACTAGAAACAAAGGAAATATGTTTAATTATTTCCCTTTAGTTACCAATTTTCAGGATAGCAAGAGGGACTATGTTTTATCATTTGTATGCTCCACACCTATTATAAAGCATAGAGCCAACAGGTTCTCCAAAGTTTCTGGGCACAATTTAAAAAAATAAGGAACTGGCCGGGCGTGGTGGCTCATGCCTGTAATCCCAGCACTTGGGAGGCAGAGACAGGAGGATTGCTGAGTTCGAAGCTTGCCTAGGCTACATAGTGAGCCCAGAGCCAGCCTGAACTACAAAGCAAAACCCTGTCTCAAAAAAAAAAAAAAAAAAAGGAACTGTAAGATTTTGATCTCTTAAGATTTCACAGTTCCATTCATGGTCATCAGTGAAAAGTTAATGTCATATACATGACATTTTACAACACCAAACACTAACCAAATTTATCCAGCATTAGCAAATTGCAAAATTTAAAAAACAAAGGGTGGGCATAAGGACGCATGTTTGTAACCCCAGCACTCAAGAGGCTAAGGCAAGAGGAGTGCCATGAATTCAAGGCCAGCCTAGGATAATGAGTACAAGGCCAAGCTGAATGACATAGTGAGACTGTCTCAGTCAGGGGAAAAAAAAAAAGATAGGTAACCAAAATATAGTACAAGAAACAAAATGACCTACAAACTTTAGCACTTATAACTGGCTACTTTTTGGACTGTGCAAATTCAAATTTTTATAAAACAAAGTTGCAAAGACACATGATACATGTAGGCTGTAACACTTCAGGGATTTCTGTGGGATCAGTCTAGCAAACAATGAGTACATAAACTAGTAAGAGACCACATGCTCCCAGTAGTTCCACCAAAAATACAAAAATATACCAGGAGAACCTCCAAGTGGGATCTCTAGCCCTTCTCCCACCTTCAGTACCAGGGTATGAATCCAAGGCCTGGCCCTGAGCTACATTCCAGCCCTATTTTACTTTTTATTTAGAGACTGGGTTTTGGTAAACTGCTAGACTGCCCAAGCTGGGCTTATAATTCTCCAGAGTGATGGAGAATTACAGGAGTGTACACCACACCCAGATGGATTTATTAACCTCTGTAATGCTTTTGTGGCCTGAGAAACAAAAAGAAAGTTTACAAGTATTGGTTCAAAAGGGCTTCAAGATGTCAAAACCTGTACCACCCATGCTTCAGATAACAAGTATAAAGTGTGTTTATAGAAACCAAAAAGAAAACTTACTGCTGTTTGCTTTGTATGGTAGCAGAGCCAGAAGTTAAAGGTCACTGGGGATGGTGGTACATGCCCCTAATTCCAGCTCCTTGGAAGGCTGAAGTAGGAGGATTTCAAATTCAAACCCAGTTACTTTCTAGGCACAGAGGTCTGAGAGATTTGGCATCATGGTCACAAGGTACTGAGGACATGTCACGGACCACAGTAATCCCAGAATTGAAGTGGAAAAGACTCTCCTCCCCAATGACACACTTTTAACTGTCATACATGCATACTGAACTGCAATCACTCCCTATCCTGTGTGTACATGCTTGATGTGACCTCAGAGACACACCATACTTAACTTTGGAATAAGATGCTATCCTGAATATATTTGCCTACATGTATGTAACACATTCTCTGTGTACACTCTGAAGGTGAATGAACTGTCCTACCTTGAATTTCTAAACTATGATCTTGTATTTCTGACTCTCTATGTTAAACTGGGGTTTGAAAATCATGCCTAGAGATTTTGCAAGCAACCTGGAACTCATGTATCAGTGTTGTAATAAACTTTGGTGAGGAGGTGAGTAAAATGGCCCTACGTAAGGATAAGTCTATCAACAGTGAAAAGATTATGAAGCAGTCCGGTTGTATTTGTTTTATTCTTAAGGATTTGTTTGTTTTTGAGACAGGGTCTAGCTGTGTAGTTCAGGCCGACCCTGAGCTCACTATGAAGCCCAGGCAAACCTCGAATTCAGTAATCCTCCTGCCTTTGCTTCCTGAGTGCTGGGATTACAGGCATGAGCCACCACAACCAGCAAGGATTTTTTTTTTTCTTAAAGGGAAAGGATTTATTTGGCTTACAGTTCAGAGATTTCAATCCATGGTCAGGTGACTCCAAGACAGGGAAGACCAAGAGCCCCCACAGATAAGAAATAGCAGTGCAAAGCAGGTAGCAAAAGCATCAAGAGAGGGTTACAGGATTTTTTGTTTTTGTTTTTTGAGACAGGGTCTTGCTTTGTAGTTCAGGCTGGCCCTGAGTTGACTATGTAGCCCAGGCTAGCCTCAAACTCACAGCAATCCTCCTCCTGCCTCTGCCTCCTGAGTGCTGGGATTACAGGTGTGAGCCACCACAACCCGCACTGTGGTGTGTGGTACTGACTGCTGGTGGGCGTGTGGTATGTGTTTAGCAGGATCAAACTCAGGACCTTGCGCTTACAAGGCAGCAGCTGGAACCACTGAGCTAAATCCCCAACCCAGGATTTATATTTTTAAGCAAAAATAAAAGAAAACATTTCCCCTACAATTCATGCAATGCTGAAACTACACAGAAGAGGATTCAATGTTCTGTGTTTTACTACTCTTCCTTATGTTTATTTCTGTCATTCCTTCTGCCTATGTATAATATCCGACTCACCTACGTAAAGCCTGCCCTTCCTCAGAGCACTGGGATGATATCATCTTCCTGCCACCTTTTAGGACCCCAGCCAGTATTGGTCCACTTCTCTCCTTTGCTCTTCTGAATCTTACTGATAGCATATATTAATTACCTATTGTCTATCAAGATTTCTAATCTATTAGTTTTCAGACTTCAGGGGCAGACACTCATTTCTCTGGCCTAGTATACCTGACAAAACACAAGAATATCTAATGACAAAAACCCCAAGAAATGATTATTGCTATATAGATACATGGACTTCTTAAATGACTTTATTGAGCTGTAATTCATATACCCTATAATCTTCACACTTCCTTTTTTTCCTTTGAAATAGGGTCTTGCTGTATAGTTCAAACTGGCCTTGAACTATGTAGCCCAGGCTGGCCTCTAATTTGCAGCAATCATCCTGCCTCAGCCTATCAAGTGCTAGGATTACAGACATGTGTCACCATACCCAGCAATTTATCCATTTAAAGTGTACAATTAAATTGCTTTCAAATTATAATTATAGGGTTATAAAATTATCATTATGTAATTTGAGAACACTTTTCAAATCTCAAAAAGAAATTCCAGTGAATTAGTACTCCCTCCCCATTTCTCACCTAATCCCACCACCCCTAGGCAACCACTGACCTCCTTTCTGACTATAGATTTGCATATTCTGAACATCTCATGATTGGGATCATAAAATATGGTCTTTTATGACTGATTTTTAAATTTCATTTACATGATGTCTACATAATCCATCCAAATTATAGCTTTATCAGTACAGTACACAACTTTTTTGTCTTTTATTGCATGGAGCTACTATATTCCTCTCTAGTTGAACACTTGGATTTTTCCACCTTTTGGCTATGGTAAGCAATCTTACCATGCACAGAGTTTATGTAGATACATGTTTTCACTTCACTCAGGTATGAACTTAGGAACACAATCTTTGCTAATGCTTTTTATCTCACTTTGCATCACAGCCATTCTAGTATATATGAAATGGTATCTCATTGTGATTCTGATTTGTATTTTCCTGTTGACTGATGATGTCAAGCATCTTTTCATATTCCATTTTTTTTTTTGGCAGTACTGGGGATTGAACTCAGGCCCTTGTGCTTTCAAAGTAGGTGCAATACCACTTAAACTAAGTCCCTAGCTCTCTTTTCATATTCTTATTGTTCACCTGAGTATCTTTTTTTTTTTTTTTTGGGAGACAGGGTCTCACTTTTTTGAGTTCAGGCTGGCTCTGAGCTCACTATGGAGCCCAAGCAAGCCTTAAACTCAGCAATCCTCCTGCCCCTGCCTCCCGAGTGCTGGGAT
The DNA here is from genome assembly GCA_004025085.1 of Thryonomys swinderianus. NCBI lineage: Eukaryota > Metazoa > Chordata > Mammalia > Rodentia > Thryonomyidae > Thryonomys > Thryonomys swinderianus. Next base: position 9,912 of record PVIC010055380.1, read on the forward strand.
TACAGGTGTGAGCCATCATGGCCAGCACTGTGGTATGTGGTACTGATTGCTGCTGGGTGTAAGTCACCATACCCAGCATTGTTGTATGTAGTTACCAGGGATCAAACCAGGGATCTTGTGCTTGGCAGGTAGGCGCTAGAACCGCTGAGCTAAATCTCCAGTCTTTAGCTGAGTATCTTTAGGGAAATTCCTATTTAATGTCTTACTCATTTTAACACTGGGTTATTTATCATTTGATAACTGAGTTGTAAGAGTTCTTTATAACAGTTATTCCTCAGTATCTGTGGGTGACTGGATCCAGAATCCAAAGGATGTCAACATGGATGCCCAATCCAAAAAATGGCATGTTTGTCAAACTACATGCTGAATAATCTTTGTATAATCTCTATAATCTCCTGTATAATCTCTAGATTATTTATAAATGATATAACATGATGTAAATGCTCTGAGTTGTTAAACTGTATTGTGTCGGAAATAATGACAAAAAAGAAGTATAAATCTGCAGATGCATGTTTCCCCTATATATTTTCTATCTGCAGTTGTTGGATACATGGATGCAGAAACTCTGGAAGTTGAATGAATGCAAAATTGACTCTATTCGGTGACAAGTCCCTTATCAAACATACGATTTTACTTCTGTCTTTTTACTTTCTTGATGTATTACTCTGTAGCTCTAGTTCAAATCTTTATTTGGGCCTTGGCACTAAGCTACGTTCTCAGGTTTACTTTTTTCATTTTTTATTTTGAGTTAGTGTTTCATTAAGTTGCTAAGTTGCCTAGGCTCAAATTTTCTTTTAAAGCTTGAACGAATCCTGAAGGACCTTCATTTCTTTTCTTTTGTTTGTTGTGCTTTTGGTGTCACACCTAAAAGGTTTGCTTAACACAGAGTCACAGAGATTTACTCCTATGTTTTCTAGTTCCTAAATTTAAGTCTCTGACCCATTTTGAGTTACTCCAGTACATGGTACAAGGGGAAGATCAATATCATTCTTTTGTATGTGCCTACCCAATTGTTTCAGTATTTGTTGAAAAGATTTCTTTCTCAAGTGATCTTGACACCCTTGTCAAAAATCAAGTCTATGTTGGGCTGGAGGGTTAGCTCAGTGGTTCCGGCGCCTGCCTCACAGGGGTAAGGTCCTGAGTTTGATCCCCAGTAACCACATACAATGCTGGGCGTGGAGACTCACGCCCACCAGCAATCAATACCACATACCACAGTGCCAGGCATGGTGGCTCACGCTTGTAGTCCCAGCACTCGGGAGGCAGAGACAGGCGGATTGCTGAGCTCAAGGCTTGCCTGGGCTATATAGTGAGCTCAGAGCCAGCCTGAACTACAAAG
>PVIC010055381.1:0-11255 GCA_004025085.1 Thryonomys swinderianus
CCCGAGGGCAATGTGACACAGTCTTTGTCCTTGGCTACTCTGCTGGTTCCTGCTCCCTAGATGTCGGCTGGGACATGTCTGTTTGTCAGCTGTCCTGGTTTCACACATCCTCGAAACTAAGATGTTTTCTTAAAGCATGGAGCTGTCTCCTCCAGATGTCATGGTTAACTGTGACTTCATTCACAAACAAGGGGGTTTCTCTCCCCACTCTCCCAAGTTTGTCCTACTGTCCTCATGACTCTGTTTCACTGCTATAAGAATCTGTTTCCAGCCCGATAAAGTTACCATTAGCCAGGCTTTTGGTCAATCTCATTGTGTCCGCAGTTTGTATCCCCAGATCTCCTCCTCAAAGAAAGAGACTCCCACAGGAGCCCATGAACTTTTTCTACTCTCTGATGACCCTCTGCTGTGTGCCACTCTGCCTTGAAGCCAGTCAATTATGAAACTTCTCCAAACTGTGAGCTAAATAAACCTTTTAAATTTGGGTGTTGGGTATTCAGTGAGAAAAGCACCTTACACAGGGTCTGTGCAACTTGAGATGTCCCTGCTGCTGGATTCTGAGGGAGAAACTTTTGACAAGAACTTTGGTGTTTGCAAACATTGCTGGAAAGCTACAGAGCTCTGTCCATTAGTCTGTGTGTCCTTCTCCAAAACACTTGTCTGTTTGTGTTGTATATATATATTATTTTTGGGTGCATTAGCACATGTTTTATCGGCTTTGTTCTTCCTACCAATTCTATATGGTTAGGAATGAGGAACCTTAAGTCATAAAGAGTCTAAGAACTTGTTGAAAGATTTTTCATTGCTAAGTGAAGATAAGTTTTTGCACCCAAACAATCTGGGTGAAAAGTGTGCTCAAGAACAATCAGAAAGACAGGCAGGTAGGTACAGGTATTAGTTTTCCAGTGCTGGAACAAAATACTTGACACATATAACTTAAAAGAAAAAAAAAGATTTAATTAGGTTCATAATTTCAGAAGTTTCAGTCTATTGTCGGTTGGTTCCAAGGGAGAAACAACATGGTAGAGAAAATATGATTTTTGGGATAGCTAGGAAGCTGAGAGACAGAGAGAGAGAGAGAGAGAGAGAGAGAGAGAGAGAGAGAGAGAGAGAGAGAGAGAGAGAGAGAGTGCCAGAAAGGAAGGAGTTAGAGACAGAATTTATCCTTCAAAGGCACACCCCCAGTGACCCACTTCCTCCAACTGGGCCCTACTTCCTAATAAACTCATTTGGCTATGAATTTACCATTAGAATCCATTTTTGAGGTGATCACCTTCATGATCAGTTACCCTCGAGCCCACATTGCTGCACTGGTGATAAGGCCTCGATACATGAGTCTTTGGGAGATAGTTACATCATAATAATAGAAAGATCAATCTTCATTCAATCAATAGCTAATTATTGAAGTACTTGTGGATTCACACTATCCTTGGATCCCCAAGAACTCCTTGGATTCCCAGGAATCCACAACTTACAAATTAATAAATCATTTATCTAGTTAATCTGACTTCCTGTTCTACAAGGTCCTTTCTTCGGTTCAGGGGATAACTTCTCAGTCCTTCACCATGCACTGTTTTTTTTTGCTTTTGAGTCAGGGTCTCGCTTTGTAGTTCAGGCTGGCCCTGAGCTCACTATGGTGCCCAGGCAAGCCGCCGCGAACTCAGCAATCCTCCTGTCTCTGCCTCCCGAGTGCTGGGATTTACCATGCACTGTTTTTAGCACTGGTGGCATCTTAACTACGTGCATTTCATAAACATTTCTAAAAGAAAAAATGGAAAACAGAAAAATCCTTGCCTTCATTTTATAGATTTTATAGAGGTCCTAGTCAGCTTAGGAAAGAGCACTATCTGGTGGATTTTCATATTGAGATCAGTGACTTTATGTTTTCTACTTCTTGTCTTGACCTGAATGGTTACCTGTTGGGTCTAAAAAATATAAGAAAGATATACATAGAAGCTCCCAGGATTCCTAAACTAAATGCCATTCAGAAAGAGATGAAGACAGGGATTATACAAGCTCCAGCTTTAGGTACAGATGGAGATTTTTTCCCCCAGGAAAAGAAAAATGAAACTTCAAGAAGTAACACCAAAGATGATCTTCTCTTTCCACTTTTTTTTGGAGGGGGGAGACTAATTTATCTCTAATGTAAAATGGAGGGGTGAAATACTTCACAGGTAGTATTTGAATGGGAGCTAGCTACAAAGTATATTACCACCAACAGATTTTAATAACAGCGCTTTCATTCAAATTTCAAAGTGACTATGCTATTTGGAAATGACAGATTTAATATACTATAGACTATTCATAAGCAACTTCTACCAGATATGCAATTTGAAGGCTGTCCATGGAAACTCAGAGTTTAAAGGTTCAGGTATATGGTCACTCTCTGATTGGCTATGAAAACTCAATAGGCTGGGAAAATATTTCCTAACTGTGTTAGCATTCATAAGTATCCCTTAAATTATAGCATAACAGAAAACCTGTCTATATGTACCTAAAATTTCTCAGAGATGACTATTGACTCAAGGCAATCTGTTCTGTACTATAGTCTGTTTCATAGTACATTCGAACCGCCTGTCTTCAGGATGTACAGTCAGTCACTCACACTTTGCAGACAAGACCTGATCTTCTAGTGCAAAGAGGAGTCTGAGCCACAGATGTGCTCAAGCAAAGTGAGTGTCACTTCTTTCTTGTGAGTATTGTGCCCCAGCCAGGATACTCGAAGGACTTCACGTTTGTCATCACATCACTCAACAGATGGAAACATTAAAGGAGGTGATTTTCCCATTAAAGTGAGGAAAATATATTATAAGCCTGCTGAGGAAAAATCTCAAGGGACATCCTGATGGAAGAAAAGTTTTGAAGTGTCAGAATATTATCATAAATTTTTAAAATTAAGCAAAAAATAATAATGATCAACCATGCACGTTTCAAAAAAAAAAAAAAAGTCCTGGGTGTGAATAGGGCTCTGAGTTTGATCCCCAGGTGAGACCATTCATTGGCTATTTGTCTCTTGCTCATTACTAAATCTGCCTTTGCCTCAGCCTCCTCATCTGTAAAATAGAAGTAGTCTAAGTACTTTCCTTATGAGTGGCTCTTAAGTACTAAATTGGTATTAAATGAGTTATTACAGTGTGTTTAGAAAAGAGCATGGCAGACAGGACATGCTGTATACATTAACTCTTACTGGTAGTCTCATTATTTTGTAAGAGTCCTCACTTAGACTCGTAAGTAGCAAAAACCAAGCAAAGAAACAAAGGACACAGACCTGCAGAGATGTTCTGGAAAGCTTGAAGATCATTTCTAGTTGTAGTTCTAGACAAAGAAATTCTGGTTTCTCAGAGTCAGCCTTCCAGGCAAATGTAAGTATAGGCCAGGTTTATTTTATGCTTCCTTACAGAATTACACAGTTAAAAAATGGAGACAGCTTTCTCTTAAAGGAATCCCTGTAGGCTGTTAGCAGATAAGGACAAGAGGTCTTAGCCCAGATCCGGAGGATTTGCATTTTAAAAGGTAACTTGTGATGCCCTAATCTTTCAGAACTGTGGCTACACATCAGTGGGACCAGTGATTGCAGGGGGTGGAGGTGCGTGTGGGTGGAGGTTGGGGAAATGGAGAGAGGCAGAGGATCATTCTGAGATTTTTCTGTTTTGCTTATCCTACTTTTCTGCAAGTAGGATCTCCTGCAGGAGGCCGTTGGGAAGTGAATGCACATGTGTGTGTGCATGTGCGTGTGTGCATGTGCATGTGCATGCGTGCATGTGTGTGTGTGTGTTGGGGTGAGGTTGCTTGTCTCAGTGACAGGTACACGGGAGACATTTTTAACAACATTAAGCAACTGAACACCCTGTAATAATCACAGCATCTTTGCATGGTAAAAAAAAAAATCATTCTGTTTCTGCAAGCTTTTTGTGTCTAGTTAGATATTTTATATATCTGAGCCTTGAACTTGACTTTGACAAATAAGTACAAAAGCACTTTTTTGTATAGACCAGACATTTCCAAGAAAGAGCTCTCATGGATATGGAGGGAAGATTATTCTCTGTTCAGAACATCATCCTAATTTCTTCACAGTTTCAGAAAATTGGATCACCAATACCTACCTTGTTCGTATCTGTGTCATCCTTTGTAGCATTTACTTATCGTGGAGATTTTTTATTGTAAAATTTTCTCATTTTATTACCTTTTTATATGCAAACTGGGAATTGGACTGATTTAAAAGGATATATTTCATTGTAGGTAACGCAGGGAAGTAGAAATAGATTCATTTCTAAGGCTCAAAATTTAAACAGTTGAGGAAGCCCTTCTTAAAAATGTAAATCAAAAATTATGAATCAAATCTCAGGCCCCAGAATGAATGCTTAGTTAGAACAAGACAATACATCACAACAAATTAAAAAGGATTAAAGCTGACAAACTACATGAGCATCACAAGATCCAGGAAAAAAAAAACCCAGTTAATTTGCCCCTGGCACACTTCATTAAAGTACTTTTCTTTGTCTACATATATTTGCTACGTATGACTCGATCTCCTCTTTATCAGACAGTAGTATAATTTTTATAAAGAAATTAGAAATAGAATTAATTCCTCCAGTATCATTGTTCAAGATTTACTTTTTTATTATTAACAGCTGGAGTGCATAGAAAATGCAATCTCTCATGTAGTATCCTCATTGTAGTACTGTAGCAGGTTTGTGGCACACAAACTAGACATTATGACCAGTTCTGTAGTACTTCAGTCCCATCACAAAAGACAAAAACATTGTGATATGTTTGTAAATTTGTATTCTGCAATACTGAGTAGATTTCTGAGAAGACACAACTTCCCTTTTCACTAAACAGGGGAAAAAATGTAAATTCTCTGGTAAGAAATTTGCATGTACCTGATGCTGGGAAAAACATTTTGTAAGATTGGCTTCGGACTTCAGATATTTTGCTCTTGGTATTCCTTCACCTCCCATTGACTTCCCGAGGGCAGCACAGAGAATACATTCATGCCAGAGCATGACCTTTGGCCATCAACTTTGTGTCATGAAGCCAGGAGAACTGGCTCTTGAACGCAGTTTTCAAAGGACAGCTGCCAGTATCTGACTATTCCAGGCAGTGACTGCAAACCACATATGGCTCTTCCACTAAACCAGGGGTAAACTAATCTTCAACTGAAGTTCTCCTCAGCTGGATTCTAAAAACTGCCCAAAGCAGCTCTCTTGCTGCCAGTGGGGAAGGCAATGAAATAGAGGAAAATGTGAGTGGGAAAAGACAGTTGTCTCTTCTGTTTGGGTAAAACATTGGTATGATCTGGATAAGTTTCCTCAGAGGGGCCTATGTTAAAGGCTTACTCCCTGTCCTGTGGTCCTGTTGGGAGGTTCTGGAGCCTTGAAGAGGTAGGGCTGAGTGAGAGGTCCTGGAACTCTGGGGACGTGAGCCTGAAGGGTCGATTAGAATTCCAGCCTTTCTGCTCTCCCCTTGCTTCCCAGACACAGCCACTATGAGTTAAGCACCTTCTTCAAACATATACACTCCCACCAAGACGTGTTGCTGGCCACAGGCCCGAAAGCAACAGGCAGCCCAGTGTGCACTGTAACCTTCAAAACTGTGAGCAACACAAATCTTTCCTTTTTAAGTTAACTATTTCAGATGCTTTGTTACAGTGATGGAAAGCCCACTAATGTAAATATCTTACTTTTATGAGCTTTATAAAACTATAAGATTTATTGAGTGCCTCAGAGGACTCCACATGCATGAAAGACCATGCAGCCTAATTTTCATTCAATTTAACATAACTAATCTCTGCTTGGTCCATTCAAGGTCTAATCGAGTAGGGAAGAAAATGCTATCAATACGCAATAGCAATGAAGCACACTTGTCTAGATTTTAAGAAAGACAAAAGGAACTGAAGAAGGTAGAACTTGGTCCTGAATAATATAGTTCCAGAGATATTCCTATCATAGATTTTCCTTTTCCTTCTCCAAAACAAGTAGCACTCGAGGTTCAAATATATGTCGAGGCCCTAATCGAAATTAAAACTCAGGTTCTGACATGTGGCTTGAACTCTGGACAGGATATTAGAAATAGATGCATTGTCAGAAAATTCAGGACAATTTCACAATCTTTCCAGTAGGCCATTGTTTCTTGCAGAGATTTGTAATTTTTTTTTTTTTTTTGAGACAGGGTCTTGCTTTTTGCAGCTCAGGCTGGCACTGAGCTCACTATGTAGCCCAAGCAAGCTTCAACTTTAGCAATCCTCCTGTCTCTGCCTCCCGAGTGCTGGGATTACAGGTGTGAGCCACCATACCTGGCACTGTGGTATGTGGTATTGATTGCTGGTGGGCGTGAGCCACCACGCCCAACATTGTATGTGGTTACCAGGGATCGAACTCAGGACTTTGCACTTGGGAGGCAGGCGCTGGAACCACTGAGCTAAATCTCTGGCCCTCAGATGACCATTTCATAACTAAAAATTGCCACTTGGTTTCTGTGCCTACATTTGCCTACCGCACCCAATGACTGTCAAATTGTTTTAATGTATTTGTAAATACTGGTTTTGTGCTGTTCAAAGAGAGAAAAATGGAAAGAAGACGAAACCATCAAAAAACTCCCATAGGCTGACACCTTCTTTATTGTACTTTATAGCATGTTACCGAATTATATATGAAGAAAACTCACTCTTTATATGACTCAAGGAGTAACAATTAATTAGAATGAATATGTAACTAACTATGAAATAATATTTTAGATATTCAAGTACTAAATTAAATTTATACTAATTTATTATGTAATTCAATAATGTCATAATGCTAATGGCATTTTAAAAAGCAAAAAAGAACTATGCAAAATTATCAAGGGGAACCTCATTAATCTTATCATTTAAATATATCTTGCTGATAAAGTCATGATTAATTATATACTCCTCCCAAAATGAACAAACTAAAGTGTGAAGTTTATTAACATCAGTTTTATAATGTATTTTCCCAACATGCAATCTTGAGCTTGAAGTACTATGATGAAAGATAAGAATGGCTTAAATATAGATGTAAACCTGATACTTAAATTTTCGGCCATTCAGCTCAACACAAAGAATTCAGTTTCTGCCTAAGAACATTATTAATCATACACTCATTTCTTTATTCCATAATCATTTATGTGCCAAACATCTGCTATTTGCTTATGATGCAAAAAGTAAGTAGGCAAGGTATTATCCTTCACAGAGTAAGCTTTCTGTTGGAGAAGGTAGACAATTATCAGAGGGCGATCAATCCTTCAGCTGCTTAGAAAAGGGGACAGAAAGGGTTACAGAAAGACAATATACAATTTTTGTAATTTTAAAATACACAGGGGACCAGGAGGTCAGTGGCTCAGAGTGAGCAAAGACAAAAACACTCAAGATGGCTACTACTTTGGGGTACACATAATAATTGGAGGGAGCATCAAGTGACTTAGGGAGCAGCTGGTGATCCTATGTTGATGAGCGTCTTCTCTTGATGAGGGCGGTAAGGAGCGCATTCTGACAGTAGGTAGGATGAGACAGCAGGCTCTTAAAGAAGACCTACATCCCCCAGTGGAACCTTTCCCTTAAAGAGCCGGGATGTCTTCAGCTGGTGCTATTTTGCCTTTGAGCATCCAAGTATCACAGGACCACCGAGGCCTCAACTTGTGACCTGAGCCAAAATGTTATTATGTTTCCACGTAGGATAGCCGGCTCACAGGCAAGGTGACATTGGGTCTTAGATAGCTATAATCATACTTCAATTATGAAATAATTTCTTCCAAATTATGTAGAATGGCTCTTGACAGGCAATAATTAAGCAGACAAATAAAATAGTAAAGGCTTGTAACAGATGTTTGTAAAAGGTAAATAATGTCCCTATGCAGAAGAACAAAGATAATCTATTTTAGATGGGTGACCTTTCAGTGAAAATGGCATCTAAGGAAAATTCTTAATGCATGAGGTAGAAAGATCCAAAAGCTGGAATAAGAATTCTAGCAGTAGGAAATGTCCTCATCACAAGACAGACTTTAGAGGATTCTTGGAAATTAAGGGTAAAAATGTATGACTGATGCGTAGGGAACAAGGGGAGAAGGGCTTAAAATGAGGTTGGAAAGTCTGTAGCTGTCAGATCACGAGGACCTAGTACAACGTGTTCAAGTGCCAAGATTTTATTTGAAAGGCAATGAAAAGTTACCAAACTCTTAAGCAAGAACACACACGTGCACACACACACTCACACACACACACATGCATGTGTGCACACACACATCTAAACAAATATAAATTCCCTTAAGCTGGAAGGCGTTTTGCGTGATGAATATTACATGTATATACAAATACATGCATATGTATGTAGGCATACATATTTCTACATTCTGTAAAGTACACATTTTTTGTATAGATAGGGGGAGACAGGTAAAATATGATTTCATTGACCATAAAATATGATGATAGATTGACTAAGGAAGGTCAGAGTACAGATTATGAAAAGTTGATGGGCTTGATGTATACATTGGAGATGATATTAGCAGGATTTATTGATGAATTATAAGGTAAAGAAAGCATAAAATATGATTTCTAATTTTCTGTCTGGGTGAAATATGAGACCATGTACTACATGCGGAACACTGAAAAACTACTTTGTTTAGGAGGTAGACCAGATTTAAGGAGGAAAATCAAGTACTCTAGACTGGAGATGTTTTAGTTCGACATGTCTTTATTATAACTAAATGTTTACCCTACATAGGCAGTTATACAAGTTTGGAGACCAGAAGAAATGTCTAGCTAGAGGTATAAATTTGAAAATCATTGGCATATGTCTGAAGTCAGTGAGTAAGATGAGGTCAGCTAAAGAGAGAGAGAAAACATAGCTAAAGAGCAGGGCAAAAACCAAGATAAAGCCCCACAGAATTCCAATATTTTGAAGACAAAAGAAGGGGAAGAGATGGAAACAGAACAGTGAGAACAGATGGGAAGACAGGAAGGACTCTCAGGAAACTGAGTGTGTCCCTAAGGACTCTCAAGAAACTGACTGAATCGCTAGAGCTGGGAAGAGGACATACTTCTAGAGGAAATGGTTTATTATAGTGAATCTTGTTAAGAGGTGAAGAAAGATGAAAGAATCAAATTATTCTTTGAATGAAGCAACCTGGAAATCTTCGGGACTTTAACAATAGCAATTTCAGGGGGTTAGTATGTGTAGATGCCAGACTTAAGTGGGCTGAAAGTAAATAGGGAGCGAGGAGTTGAGAAAACACATTGACAAATTTCTAAGAAGTTTTGCTGTAGTGTAAGGTGTAGAAATGTAGAGGAGGCCTTTTATTTTGTAGAAATGTTAGGTGTTATTTTTTAACTGACAGGAGCAATCCAGGGAGAAAATATGGAAAGTAATAGTTGGACAGTTGAGTTACTTTTAAGCTCTTGTATAAGAAAATAGGAAGAGTGGTTTCCATCTATTCGGTTCAGCTCAGTGTTTCTGCATAGCATGGGATAGGCATTTGGTTTTTCTGCAAACACAGACACTAAAAATAACAAGGAGAAAAATGATGGTGTTAGATCACACAAGAACTGTGACCAGAGAACTAATAGAAACATCAGTACTTCTAAAAGCACTAAAAGGTGAAAAAGATAAAATAATTTCTAATAAATAAATAATTATCAACAGTGGGTATAGGACTTGATTCTTTTTCAAAACTTGATAGAAGGAAGTGACAGAGAAAATGAACAAAACCCAGAGAAAACCACAACGTAAACACACGCAAGTCAGATTTATGGTAAGACTAGGGTAAAAAGAAAGCTTCACATAAATGGTTATTGCATAAATTACTGTACCTTGCTATCTTCCACTGTGTAAGTGAAATTTATATTCAGCTGCTGTTCCTTGGTAGTACAACAAATTAACTTGCAAGGAAAAATCTTGTTTACACCAAGTTCCCTATTATATTGACATTATTTCCTTGGTCTGCCAATAATATATAGACCCATTTCCATTTCAGAAATAGACATTGGATCTAAGAAACTGTAGTGAATGTATTTCTTGATGTGTTAAGTGGCTGCTATGTGCATAGCCATATACTGAGTGTTGTGTTGCATACAAAGATACACAGAGAGGGCACTGCTTCTAAATGCATTGCCTGTACATACTTAATTCTCATTGCCAGAAATAATCATGGGGAAAATGGAAGATACTAATAAAAATAATAAATGCAATATAGAAACAATAATAGCTGTCCATACTTACTGAACCCTAACTGTATATCAGACCTTATTATTTTATCCCTCTTTAGACTTACAGGAATCTTATGAATTAGATGCTACTAGCACCATTGCTCTTCATGAGCCAGAGAGGTTATTATTATAGAAGTAGTGAGTAGCAGAGCCCAGGATTACAGCCCAGAGGTCTGACTCGCTAGGATCTGAAACACGTAGAAGAAAGACATTGTATTCCATATGGTCCCCAATTTTATCATCACAACATTTAGGATAATCGAGTCATTCACTCCTTGTTTAATAAATTGAGGACTGCAGTCTATTTTTTGCCTTGAGTTGTTACACTGACAAAGCTTCTAACGTTGCTAGGACTTGCAGCAAAAACAGAAAGGAGGTGAGGGGCTTGAAACAGAGGGGCCTGCAGTAAACCTGCACTGGCAACACTTCTAGTGTCACTTGCTCAAGTTTCCCATAGGGGACATGTGTATAGCAAAAAGTGCCAGTGGCTTAAACTTTCTTGCCTATTTCTCTTAAAAAGGTCACTCTTGATTCCACCTCACTCCACAATGAATGGCCGCGATCACAAAGTCAACCAACGATAAATGCTGGCGTGGCTGTGGGGAGAAGGGAACCCTTCTCCACTGTTGGTGGCATTGCAGACTTGTGCAACCATTGTGGAGATCTGTGTGGAGATTTCTCGGAAAACTAGGACTACGGGTCCCATTTGACCCTGCTATCCCCCTGCTGGGAATGTACCCAAAAGAACTTAAAAACTCACATTGGAAAGACAGATGTACACCCTTGTTCATAGCAGCTCAGTTCGTGATAGCTCAATCTTGGAAACAACCCAAATGTCCGTCAACTGGAGAGTGGATAAAGAAGATGTGGTTTTTTTTTTACAAAATGGAGTATTACTCTGCCATAAAGAATGACAAGATCGATCCATTTAGGTGCAAATGGAGACATCTGGAGGATATACTAATAAGTGAAATCAATAGATCACAGATAGACAATTCCCGGATCTTCTCTTTGGCATGAACACCTGTAGATGCAAATG
>PVIC010055382.1:0-11382 GCA_004025085.1 Thryonomys swinderianus
AAAAATTTGAGACACTTTCCACTTACTTTTCTATTTAGGCAGAATAGACCTAATCCTTAAAATTTTCTGAGAAGCAGGAAAGAGTCATCACATGTCAGGAAACAATGGAAACCCATAGGTTAGACATTTCTCCTCCTATGCATCTCTGTGGTGGTGCTTCTGCTGGTGGCACCCACATGTTCGATCATCCTGCAGTGTTCAGCCTTCCATCATCTCAGTGTATTATCCTTTACTTTCTCACTAGTCTTCTTGAAAGCTTATATTTGCCTATCAAAACACATCATGGGGTATAATAAAATAAAATAGCTTTTAAAATAGTATCCACCCTTGTTAGAAACCATTTGAATTCCATAACAATTATGCCCTACACATTATCCCATCCAGAGTGTTAAGAATGAATGGGGTTTACTGATATTGTGGCAAAACACATTTATTTTCCTTGCTTGGTTACTTCTTTCTCCATCTTCTCTGATTTATTTCTAGGAATTTCTCACTCTCTTTAACTTCTAAAAGGCTCAAATTAAGAAACCTAAGGTCATTTTTAATGTATCACATCAACTTCTGTTACCCAGGCCTTGATTACTCTGAGGGTCAAAAATCCTTTATAAGACATATGTTTATTGTTAGATGTTTCAAGTTCCTAATGGGTTGTTGTGTATTGGACTGAGAACTCGAAGGTGCAGTGTTTAATTCTGGCTGGGAGATTTGAGTAAACTTTCAGAATATGCCATTACGTATATTAGTCTGCTTTCTATTACTACAGTGAATTGCCCAAGGCACTTAACTTATAAAGTTAAAAAAGTTCATTTAGCTCACAGTTTCAGATAATGGTGTAATTGGAAGAGGAGACCCTATTTGTTTGTCATCTGGCAAAGGTAACAAGTGTCAGCACAGCATGGTAAAAGCAAGTGTAAAAGCGAACAGAGACAGCCAGAATAGAAAAAGAAAGAGCGAGATTATGATCTCACAGTTTCCTTGAAACCTTCACTGCCACCCTATAACTTAGAACCTCCTACCTGGCAGGAACCTCCAAATGTTTCAGAACCTCCCAGTAGCTCACGCTGGACCCCAAACCTTTAATACAGGGACTTCAAACTGCCATATCCTCTTCTCTTACAATCAGAGTTTGCTGCCATTTTCCAGCCTATCATAAAAAGAGATTAGCAGGAGTTTAGCTTTTATTACACATATAGAGTTTATTTTAAATATCATAATGTTTTCTAGGCCCATGTGTCTTAGGCCACAGGATGGGGTCTCTTTTCTTAAGGATGAATCTTTTTCCATATTATTTACTTTTTTTTTATGCTTTCACCTGTCAGTGGATATTTAGGTTTTTTCCATTTCTTGCCTGTGATGAATAGTACTGCAAGGAACACTGGAGGTATAATCTTTGTGGAATGGTGAGTTCATCTCCTCCAGGTACTTAGAATATGCATTACTGCACTGCGTGGTGTATTTTACATTTCTTTAGGAGTCTCCCAACTGTTTTCCATAATGGCTACACTAGCCACATTGTTTGCATTCTTGCCAACATTTGTAACTTCTGTCACTTTCATGGGTGCAAGGTGATATCTTGAGGTTGTTTTATTTTCTCTTTCCCCAAGGATTAATGATGTGGAGAATCTTTTTATATCTGTTGGCCATTTTTATATCCTCTTTTGAGAAATAACACTTTAGGTGCTTTGTCCAGTTTGAAATCAGGTTGTTTGTATCTCTGCTCTTCAGTAGTAAAAAAATGCTATTTTATAAATTTTGGATATTAACCCCTTATCAAATAAGAATTTGCAGAGTTTTTCCCAGTCAGTATTTTGTATTTCCCTTTAATTGATTGGTCTTTTTGCTGTGCAGAAGCTTTTTAATTTGAAGCTTTTAATTTTAATTCCTATGTATTTATTTTTGTACCCTGAACTTTTGATGTGATGTTCAAATATAATTACCAAGGCTATTGTTGAGAACATTTTCTTGTATAGTTCTTCCTAAGAGTTTATTTCAAGTCTTACATTTTGTTCTTTTATCAATTTTGAGTTAATTTCTGTGTGCATTGTACAATAAAGGTTTGATTTCTTTTCTTTTTCTTTGCATGTGAATGTCCAGTTAACCCATTTATTGAAGACATAGTCTATTTCCTATTATGCATTCTTGAGGACTCTGACCATATATATTTGGATTTATTTCTATACATTCTGTACAGTTTTTTGGGTAGAAGTTCTTAGTAGCATAAGAAGTCACATTTTTAAAATTTTCTTCTCAATCTCCCTAATTTGGTAAACATGAGATCAGTATTACATTTTTTGAATTGTCTTCATTAACAAACTTACAAGTTTTTTTTAATGTCTCTCTCGAGGTCTGAACTCTTTCAGAAATACTTGACATAAGTAGTTACAGTATTAAATGGTTCCAGATGTTCCTGAAGTTTATATTTAATTAGAATACATAAAATAGAGATGGCAAATAAAGTGTTAAGTTCATAGCTTTATTTACAAGCCTAATAAAAGTTTAAGCATTTTTATTGCACATCACTGTCAATGTAATTTGAAAAATTTGGTACCATAAGAAGGTATTTTGAAAAATGGAGATAGACACAAGCATATATAAAAACATTTTGGGATAGTATGTTTATTTTAAAGATCCAACAAATAATGCACGTTTATTTTAAATAAAGACCCAAGAAATAATATAAAATCTGGAAATGATAGGAGGCTAAATTAAGAATTTAGTGTCCCCAGAACTAATAAAATAATTTAAAGAGAAACAAATTTGGAAATACAGTTGACAAAGTTAAATTAGTTTAAAATATTTTATAGATTAAGAAGCTAAATATGAAAAGTCAGAAAAAATGTAGCAGTAAGTGGAAATTAATGTGTGTGACATCATTGAAATGACAAAAAATTTTTCAAGAATAAGGTTGTGTTCCAGGAATTTGGGATCACAAGTTTGATCCTTGGTATAAAGAAAGAAAAAAATAAAGAAAGAAAAAATAAAATTGTGATAGCCATGACTTACTACTTCTTTGACTTTCACATTGTTTCTTATTTTAGATTATTTTTCTTAAAAAGATTGAAAATTACCGCAGGAGAACAAATCAACAGATATGTAGACTGTGAGTTCTTTGAGTTCTGGAGCTGTAATTTTTATTTCTGTATCCCAGGCATATTCCAGGTATATCTTTCACACATGCATGCAGCTAATTTATTATTGGTGCAATTATGCCTGAGCTGGCAGAGGAAGAAAACAAAACGTTCAGTATGTGACATAAAGAAAGAAAACACTGATTTGTGGTATATGCAGATGCAAATTAGTAGTGGGCATTAAAAGTGAACATTAGCAGGGACGTTGAACTCAGCTGAGTAGGAGGAGTACATTTCAGGGTTTTTTTGTGTTTGTTTTTAAGAGCAGATGACTTTTTGAGGTCCAGTACTACAGTTTCTAAGAATATGAGAAAATCATAACCGTATAAATTAAAACCTACAATTAAAGGCATAGAATTATAAATGGAGTGAAAATCCAAGAAGAAGGAAGGCTTTGGACCTGAGAAATGGCCAGAGATGGAATTGCTGTCCAGCCGTTCTGTGCTCCTCTGAGGTCCTGTTAACATGTTCTCCACTGTCAACATTTCTTCACATTTGAAAATTTAACTTGTTAAGATTGTTTTTAAGACAGCATCTCGCTATCAAGTTCAGCTTACCCATGAACTCACTGTGTAGTCCAGGCTGGCCTGGAGCTCACGGCCATCCTCCTTCCTTAACCTACCCTAGGCCTGTGCCACAACACCTGGCTCTTAACTGTTTTCATCTACTCTTCAATAGAAAGTCCTAACTTTTCACTTCAAGCATTAGGGAGAGATGACACCTGGAAGCTCCCTCAGGTCTCTATTCCTCTTCATACGTCAACATTGTCCTGTTAACTGCTGACTGAGGAGACTCAGGATGGGCATTCCTCCAGCTAGTGAGTCACATGCTTCTGGATCCCATCTTCTTGCATTTCCTGATGAATCCCAAGAAACAGTGATCCATCTTGTTTGTGAAAATCTGAGAGAAATATTGGAAAGTCCTAGATTTGTACCAGCAGGCTCTGAAATCCATTCTCTTTACATAGCGACTTCAGAGCAGTATTAGCAAAAGACTGAACTTAGGGAAGAGGACATTCATTTGAGCTTTGTCCTTGACCAATGAGATTTTCAAGGGGTTACACTATCCAGCAGGCGTGGAGCATAGAAGAGGGCATGCATACCTGAGTTATACTCAAGAAATGGCACACGGTGAAGTGTGGCTTAATTAGAACAGTAACATTTGGTAGAGAAAGAATGAGTTAAGAGAGATTATGTGGTTTGATGATAGATTATTCAGAAGTGAAGTCATATTTTTAAATTAATATTTATCAAGTAAAATTTTTGTTTAGTGGGCTTCAAATAGCTTTTGAATCGAATGTTTTATTATCCTTGTGTTTATGTTTTTGTTTATTCATCTTAGTACATAGTTTATTTATTGTGTAATCATTGATTTTGCAAAATATTGCTCCAAACACTCTTAAAGTATATAACCAAAACCTAACAATATTTTTACCTTGCTTTTAAAACTCTCTTGTGATAAAACAAAGTATTAAATCTTATACTCTACTTATATACCATCTATATTTTTTTCTTAGTAGGAACCCATATGAAGTCAATGTCTTTATATGGAGTATTTACCACACTTGGTTATGGTCTGAATATATGGTTTCCTTTTTATCTCTAAGGAAATATCCTTTAGATAGCTTTTTGCCCATTGATACTAACATGGTAAAACTATAAGAAACAGTTCATTCATTTTGAAACTAAAGGTGAACACCCATTAAATATTGTACAATTTTTTAAAAATTTCATTCTAACATATACCTTTTAAACCTTTCTTTTCATTATGTCACGTATGGCCTATTGAAATAGCCTCTTAAGACACTGATTCCCAAACTTAGCACATTTGATTAATCATACACATATATATCATATTCTTGCTCATAAAATGCTTTAAGTATAGCATTTCTTATTAAAGTAGTTTGAGTGTATCCTGTGTCTTCTCCAGAGGACCTAGTCTGAACTCTGAAACTCAGCAAAGAACACCAATTGTGACATCAATGTACCTAGGTAACGTAAGTGCTTTGCATAGGCAATTGCATCCTTTGCTAATTTATTTTTTTTCTATAAGCAAATTAGCTATCTTGCAGGTCACTTTTGCTTTGTTTCAGCTAGAGATATTAGTTTGACCTAGAAATAGTAGTGTCCCTGTTCCTGGCAACGAAAGATCTTTAATGATCTCTTGACCCAAATTATCTTTATACTTTATGGCCTGATTATTTCTTTGTAAAAAAATTAATTTTGTCAGGATGGGGTGCACAGCCATGATGTGTCAGTACTTGGGAGGCCGAAGCAACAAGATTTCTGTGAATTTGAGGCCTACCTGAGCTATACAGTAACTCTAAGGCCAGTCTGAATGGCATTCCACATCCTATCTTGAACTTTTCCAATAGGAAATATTTAAAAAAATAGTTAATTTTAAATTGTCAAAAACTATGGATTTGCTACATAAAAATGATTTTTTAAATATGTTCAATGTATATATTTGCTAAATTGAGCTAATGAACAATCTTCTTACTACCAAGACGATTTTGTGATGCGAACACCTAAAATCTATCTGCTTAGAAATTTTCAATACTACACTATATTATTTTTAATCATAAGTATCATGTTTTACAACAGAGCTCAGGTTTCCCCAGTGCACTGTGTTCTGTTCCTTCTGCAAGTTCATGATTTTTTTATTCTACTCTCAGTGGGGTCATGTGGTAACTATCTTTCTGTGTCTGGCTTCTTTACCTTGGTGTAATGACTTCCAGTTTTCATCCCTGTTGTCACACATGATGATCACTTCATTTTCCATAGTGGTTCTACCAACTTACATTCCTCCAACAGTGGACAAGAGGTTTCTTTTCTCCATGTTCCTATTAACTGTTTTTGTCTTTTATCTGGATTGTAGCTGGTCTAACTGGTGTGAAATAATATCTTATTGTGTCTTTAATTTTTATCTCCTTTTGATTCACATGTTTTTTAAAATTTTTTTTTTATTTTTTTGAGTTTTTGAGAGAGGGTCTCGCTTTGTAGTTCAGGCTGGCCCTGAACTCACTATGTAGCCCAGGCAAGTCTCAAACTCACGGCAATCCTTCTGCCTCTGCCTCCTGCATGCTAAGTTTGCAGGTGTGAGCTACTATGCCTGGTGGCTGTATAAGTTTTGTCCTTTGTCACTTTTTTTAAAAATTGAATTCTTTATTGGTATAATTTATATACATCTCACAGTCATGTATAACATTGGGGAATTTATACCAGTATATGACACAAGTTAATTCTCATTTTTACCCATATCCCTACCCACCCACACCCCCTCACCCCCTTTATACATGCTCTTTTATTTTCTTTCTGTATCATATTTATTCCCCTTTGTCACTTTTTGATATTTGTTGAACCATCCTTGCATTGCAGGGATAACTCTCACTTCACCTTCATGGTAAATGATCCCTTTAGTGTGCTGGTGAATTCATTTTTGTAGTATTTTATTGAGAATCTGTGTTCACTAGAGATATTTGCTTGTATTCTTCTTTTCCTTCAATATACAAGTCTTCTTTTGTGGAAGAAAAATGGTGACCTTGTAAAATGTGTTTGAAAAACTTTCTCCTATGCTCTTTGCAGGAGGGTGGATTTGAGATGGATGTTTTCTTTGTTAAATCCTGTGGATAAATGCCTAGCTCAGATGTTGGATAAAACTGCACATTTGGGACAATTAAACCAAGGTGACAAAGAAAATA
Organism: Thryonomys swinderianus; assembly: GCA_004025085.1. NCBI lineage: Eukaryota > Metazoa > Chordata > Mammalia > Rodentia > Thryonomyidae > Thryonomys > Thryonomys swinderianus. Next base: position 6,829 of record PVIC010055382.1, read on the forward strand.
ATATTGTTGTTGTATGAACAGTTAAAATTTAATATAGTGTAGAATATATTCCTTCATATTGTTGAGTAGATAAAATAGAAATAAAATATCATAATCCAGAAATCTTTCCAAAATACAAAGAAAGTGAGAGCTTTTATCTTTAGATAAATTAATTCAGAATGTGATGGAGATTAGATTTAAAAACAAAACTGACAAAAAGATTATTATTAAAAAGTGTAAAATAATGTAATTGAATACTTATGAAATTTCTGGAAGGTGAAAAGTTTCTAAATATTTGGAAAAAATACTATAGTAACTAATCTCTAAGCAAAAGAATACTAGGGCCCTGTGGTGAGTGTGCAAATTCCAGTTGCTCATGATACTGACGCAGGAGAATCACAGGTTCACAGACAGCCTCACCAAATTATCAAGACCTCAAAATAAACAGCAAGGAATGAAAATTTGACTTAACCTGTCCTGTGTGCACACAGACATAAAATACTTGGGAAAAATACACTGGTGGATTATTATAAAACACTTTACTTTGTGAATAATTAAATGGAGAACTATGAGAATTGAAACTAGGATAAATTTTAATCATGAGACTGTATATCTACCTATAAACTGAGAAATGTGCATTAGACTATGACGTCAGTAGGGCATGATGGTATAATCCTTTGATCCTAGCACAGTGGTAAGCTGAGGCAGGAAGACCATGAGTTCAAGACCAACCAGGACAATCTCAAAATAAAAAAAAAAACAATAAAGACAAGGCGGGGGGATGTAGGTCCATATAAAGACAGTCAGTATAGAAAGGAGGGAAAGAAAGAAGGCAGGAAGGTAGCAGAGAGGAGATGCCATATTTAGCACTACATTTTACATGTATAGTATTTAATGTGGCAGAAGATACAGTAAAGCAATTTTTACTTGATAACTGGGGCTATATATTTCTATAGCCTCTGCAAAATTATGTGTCTCTAATTTTTAAGAGCTTTGAAATATTCGTAATTTCTGACCATGTAAAAAACTTTTAAGAATCTACTCATGGGTGTAATTTGAAACTCAGTAAAAACTTCACTTAGTACTCCCAATTCATTCTAATAGTGTAAAGCTAACAATCTGTGAGTTACTCACAATTAAAGTAATGACTTAATTAATGAAATATATGTATATTCATGTGGTAAGTTCCTATACAAGCATAAAATATTTGAATATAAAATGTTTTGTGTATTTTTGTTATAAAAATGTATAAATTAATAACATATTCCATTTATAATGAAATAATAAAATTAAAAGTAAATTGTGAAAGATTTGTTGAAAAACTATCTTTAGGAGCTTTTTAAAAAAATTATTGTTTTAGTGAAATCAGTTAAGGAAAGTATACAGTGAAAATTTCTTTTAACTACAACATTCAGTGTTTATTTAACTTAAGAATTGGTGTGGTTTTTGTTTCTGCCAACCTCCTTTCTGTTTGCAATAAATTTGCCTCTCAATTTGTTACTTCTAAGAATAATTTATTGCCATCTTTTTTTTTTTTTTTTTTTTTTTTTGAGACAGGGTCTCGCTTTGTAGTTCAGGCTAGGCCTGAGCTCACTATGAAGCCCAGGCAAGCCTGGAACTCAGCAATCCTCCTGCCTCTGCCTCCTGAGTGCTGGGATTACAGGCGTGAGCCACCACACCTGGCTATTGCCATCTTTTTATCAACCTTCGTAGAAACCCATTTGATAGAATCAGTGTTTACAACTACTATGCATAATAAAAATTAAAAGTTGCACATCTGATATCATGTACATTTTCTAGTTTTATTCTACTGACCAAATAAAATTCAAAATGAATTTCAACTCTTAAAGATATAAAAGGAGAAGTAAGTAGAACACTCTCAGGAAAATATAAAGAAAAGCAAGTATAAGAAGTAAATCATGAGCTTATAAATTCAGGTTTAGGTATTATTTTTTAAATTCCTCTTGACTGAGAGCCTATTTAATTTGGGCCTGTTTTCTTCTGTTTTCCTGGCAAATTATTGACCAGCTTCCCAAAGACATTACAGATTCTGGTAGTTACACATGAGTTGGCTTATTACAGTGGATGTGAAAATAATATCCTCATTTTCTGAAAAATGTTGCAGCCAAAAAAACTACTCAAAAAGCTAAACTGAATAAAAAACAAAACAAGAAATGGTTCAGACAATTACACACCCACACCCATGTCACATAAACCAGATTTTTAGTGTTGTAAAATTATATCAGCAATACTTTTATTTTATGATCTTTTAAATTGTTGAGCAAGATTTTACCATATATGGACATTTGATTCTCTTTAGCATAAATAATTTGAATATATGCCTGTTTTAGAATATACAAAAAGTATGTATATGACTTGTTTAGCAGTAGGTAAGACTGGGAGTTCCCAATGTTAAAGAAATTTCTTTAGTTCCATTATATTCTATTATTTTCTAAGTAGAAACAAAAATCTCCCTATTCAATTATTAATTTGTAGCTAGAGATAATTTTTGGAAAATGTAAGATATAATTCACTTTGCCAGAATGCTAGTATGTAACATTTTGATGACAACAATGAGGTAACTATTAGAGGGCATTGGGTTCACTGAGGACAAAAGATGTATTTTTAAATGGTGAAGATATGTTCATCTTTTTGAATGTATTTTCATTAAAAAATATTGCAGGTAGCAGGCTAACCCATGTGTTGAAGTAAATTACCTGATCTTACTTACCTATCAGATTTCAAAATATCAACATTATTTCTTGCTTTCCTTGAAATCTTATGTCGTTCTTTCTCTTCATTCTGATGAAAATAGATGGGTACTTGATAAACAAAAATACAATGACATAGCCCTTCTTAATTAAGTCCCCTGTGCTGCTGGGTCTGATTGTCATTTCATCTCTGCAGCCAACATCTTTACTTTTACTCAGAGATCGTGTTGAGTCATTAAATTTCTATGGGGAGGCTGTCTGCACATGTCAAGAAAATTATGTCTTGGTTATTAAGACCAAGCTCATGAAATGGTATATGGTATATGTTATATTTCAAAAAATTAACTGTCTAAATACTACTGGAATTCCGGAAAGTGAGACTTTTTTATACTACTTCTATGACTTTTCTAAATAAAAATGTTTTAGATTTTTATGAACCCTTACTAAGTCTCCCAGAAAATGAAGAAATTTGTAATTTTACTAATAAAATAATCACAAATTCTTAAAAAAAAACAAGGATGTTGTAGAATAGATACTTCCATCTTGACCAGTGATCTCGACCTTTTTGAAACGAGTGCCCAAACTGCCACCATCCACTCTTTGTCATAGAATGCCTACACTGCCCATTAAACCTGCATACTGAGGTTGAGGTTGGGAAAAAACAGCTCATGCATGAACATCTTTTGTCTTCAGTGCAAAACAAATACCATGCATGATCACTACCATAGACAGTTGGAGGGATATTGTGTTTGAACTGAAGTTCGTGAATTTCTCATTGGTATAACAATGTTTAATTTGTTCTTCCTTCCCCTAGTCCTAAGTATTTTATTCTGGTAGAAGAATGGTTGGAATTGGGTACATAAATATGTGATGCCTTAGTAGTAGAAAATACTGGGGAGACAGAATTGCCAGAAGCCTGTGTTTCATTGTATTTATAAGTATTTCTAACATATCACAAAAATCACATTATTTTAATACAATGACCAGCTTCTCGTTACATTCTGAACTCTTCAAAATAAGTCTCACATGTTGTGGTAAGTTAAGATGCAACCAGTCAAAAATAACACGAAGATAGAAAAACGATCATTTGTTGTTCCATAAAACTAAGAACGAGATAGAAAACAGTGGAATGGAATCTCTGCAGAAGTGCCTGAGTGCCAAGGGCGTAGGGGAGGTGAAGGCTACCCTTACTTATAGTGGTAGCATGCTTATGTAGCCCTTAGTGTAGCCCACCATGGCAAATCTATAAATCCGTGTAATTGGGAGAGGAAACTTTTTCCTTTCGTGATTGAGAGCAACTAAGATGGTAGGTAGGCGCAGGAGAACACAGACAGCAGAAATTTTTGCATGTTGTGGACTGACCCTCATCCTGACTAGGTGTGTTCCCTGCCACTGATCCTGGTTTAAAGTGTAACAGTCATGTGTCATGGATGGTCTAGATGGTACTTTTCTCAGGAATAAGAAAGGTAATTTCTAAAGGCTTTCACGTCTTCACTTCGTATCATACACATATTTCATATGTGTCCCCAGAATACTAAAATTGTAGCTACCAAGGTCTTTTTGAAGTAGAACAATAGTCAAAGCTTAGTTTTTTAAATTTTGTTTTGGTACCAGGGATCTAACTGAGGACTTCGTGCTTGATAGACTAGCACTGTCAAGACTTCATTTCAACATTTATCGTTGGTTGACTTTGTGATCGCAGCCATTCTTTGTGGAGTGAGGTGGAATCTCAATGTTGTTTTCATTTGCATCTCTCGAATGACCAGAGATGTTGAGCATTTCTTCATATGTTTCTTGGCTGCTTTGATTTCTGCCTCTGAGAAGTGTCTGTTCATTTCAGTTGCCCATTTTTGAATTGGGTCTT
>PVIC010055383.1:0-11241 GCA_004025085.1 Thryonomys swinderianus
AAAAAAAAAAAAAAAAAAAAAAAAAAAAAAAAAAAAAAAAGATGAAAGAAAGTCACCACATTATATCAGGCAAATTTTTGGCTGCACATAGGGGCCCTAAGAAGACCCAGTGGAAATAAACACCAGATAAGTTAAACTCATTGTGAAGTCTGGATACAGATTCACTGGTTGTTGCTATGTACACAAAATACACAGAATTAACCTGCACAAATTATTAAACAAATAAAAAACAGCAACTGAAAGCTTTAAGAAAAAATCTAAGCCTGATGTTAAAACATATCTGAAGTGTCTCATTTTCAGCAAAACAGTTCAAAGATAGCCCCTTCCCCCAAAGAAAAGGGGTTCACTCAGTCAGGACAAAGGAGTTGCCATTTGATTATTGTCTGTGAAGTTATTTGGATGTAGATTATTAAGGCGGCAACTATTAATATGCTAAAATATTTTAAATATTGGGCTTCCCAGAAGGTGATGGAGTGTTAATCAGTAGAGAAAGAGCTTCTCAAAGATTTGGAATCAGAACAGTGGAATATAGCAATGTGAGGAAGAGAGGTAGGTCCCTGGGATCAGAAAGGTCTAAAGTGAGTACTAGAGCCCATAGGGATGGCATAAAGGGCAAGCTCACTCAGAAAAGGGAAGTGGCAAGTACTGTATCCCGGGGTTGGGCTGTGAGTGAGGCAGGGATGGGAGAGGTGGCTCAGATCTACAGACATACAGTGACTCCTGGCTCCCAGAAGCCCCTATGGAGAAATGTACCAGTGGAATTGAAAGGGAATTTCTAGGTAACAAAAATAGCTGAACTGTACACTATGTACAACTATGTAATAACTGGGTTATTAAGCCACTGTGGGATAACTCGGTTAATATCTTTTTGGTAGAATGTACCTGAGTAGCTATGACAAGTTCTGTTAACCTGTCACCAAAGGAACGTAACGGACTCAGAAAGTCCTGCCAGGACTCTTTGTTCTTCCTCCCTTACCTCTGCTTCGTGTAAACTCTGCTTGCTATATTGCCATGGGGAATTACGCCTCATAGATATAAAGATGTTAAACGATAAACCAATCAAAGACAGTCAAATACTACACTTCTGCTTCTGTACCTCCTGCACATGACTTTATAAAATTCCCAGCCCCCTGGTATTCCAGGACTGATTTCTTTAGGGAAAGATCCCAGTCATGTCCACCAGTGTAAATAAAACTGTTACTTCCTCCAAATCTTTGGGTGCTGTCTGTTTCCTGGGTTTGGTATTCTGCAACAGAAGGGAATGTGGTTGCTGTGCACTGCAGAGGCTGGTGAACGATTTCACTTGAGCCTGGGCCTAGTGCCCCAGGAGAGTCATTGGCTGGTTGCCATTTTGAAAAGGGGCAAACAGAACGCGGAACTCACAGCGGCTGCAGGCTGGCTCCGTCTAGTTGCACTTAGTGTCAGGGTGAGGTGCAGCCTGGGAGACAACCGTGGTCAGGGAGCCATATTCAAACTGCAAGAGACACAAGGATTATGGGTTGAACAACTCAGGTCCCAGGTTCAAGCCCCAAATCAGAACCTCCTTGAACTTTAGTGAGGGTAAAGGCACCAACTTGGAGGGATTATTCACCACCCCACTTATCCTGCTATTTATTTGCTAAGATCAATCAACATGGACACAGGCTCCATCCGTATACTTTGTCTACCACTGATAACAAAGACACACACTGAACAAATTTTTTTTCTTTTCTTTCTTTTTTTCCCCTTGATTGTTTCTTCTTGTTTCTGTATATGTATGAACAATGTTTCTGGTTATTTGCTGGTGTTCTTTCATTTTATTTTTTTTGTTTCTTCTTTACTCTCCATTATATTCACCAATTTTACAAAGCAATGGATTAGAGACCTAAGCATTTAAACAGAAACAATAAATGAGCTGCAAAACAGACTAGGTAAAACTCTTAGAGACATTGGCTTAGCCAGAGACTTCATGAACAAAACCTCTATAGCACAAGAACTAGCAGAAAGAATCAACAAATGGAATCTCATCCTACTGAAAAGCTTCTGCATAGCAAAAGAAGTTGCTGGCACTGCTAAAAGACAACCAACAACATGGGAAAAAAATCTTTACTAGCTGTTTGTTAGAGAAAGGGCTAATTCTCATTTTTACCCATATCCCAACCCACCCAACTTTCAGCTTTATTTCTAATCTTTTTCCCTTCTCCTAGTTCTCTTAAAATTTTAAATTTTCTCTTCTGAGGGTAAAACTGCTATATAGAGGGGATACTTAATATATACAATTTCCTAGTTTTATAGTTTGTTTTACAATTACAAGTCATATTCATATAAAGGTGTTGAATTAATAGTTATTACTGTTTACAATTTTATAAGCTGTCTGATACCATTGTTATTTTTCCTATTCTTATTAATCACTGTGCTACTTTAGGCAAGATGACAAATGACATACTTGTTGTAATTCATTCTTCTTACTCCTGTTCCAAGATTGAGACTGCCTGAGAATCAAAAACAATATAAGGCCAGTGACAATAAACTAGGGACTAGGCAAAAGAGACAGGAACTTCTCATAGCCAATAAATTGAAGAGGTAGGTTCTTGCAACAGACTCACAAGCCAAAAGCCAGGTACACCTGAAGGCCTTCTCTGACAAGCTGCATTTACTGGGGTTTCTCCCTACTAGCAAAAAGCTTACCTACCATAAGCAATTTACAAGCATCAATACAGAAATTAAATTAAAAAAAAAAACAGGGCCAGAGAGTTAGCTCAGTGGTTCTGGTGCCTGCCTCTCAAGCACAAGGTCCTGAGTTCGATCACAGTAACTACATATGGTGCCGGGTGTGACGGCTCACGCCTGTAATCCCAGCACTGGGGAGGCAGAGACAGGCGGATTGCTGAGTTCAAGGCTTGCCTAGGCTACATAGTGAGCTCAGAGCCAGCCTGAACTACAAAGCAAGACCCTGTCTCAAATAACTAACTAACTAACTAACTAACTAACTAACTAACTAACTAACTAAATAAATAAATAAATAAATAAATAAATAAAAGAGAAAAAAGAAGATGAGGAGACATGGATGTAGCATGTAACTCTAGAATTCTAGCTTTTTGAAGACAAGCCATGGGGCAATGAGTTGGAACAAATCAAAAGCCAGCCACCTGGACTCTAGGGTGGCAATGCTAAAGGTGACAAGGCAGAGGAATGAGGAACTAAAAAATCAAATCAGAAATAATTTCTCAGTTAACTACAGAGATGATCAGCATAATGAAGACATATTTGCTGAATCTAGAGTAGATACAGATAAAAAAAAAGTTAGAGGAGCTTAGGTAAATAATGGAAACCTGAATGCCCAAAATAAGAAAAAAATGGAATTTATGAAGTAGATTCAATATAGGACATTAAAAATCCTGATGAAGTCATACAAAAGAGAATGAACCAATTTCAGGGCAGATTATTAGATCCAAATAACAGGTTTGCAGTTAGTGATTATGAAAGGAAAGTTTCCTTAAAAATAAAAATGAATCACACACAAATCAAACAGCTTCTACATGATGACAGAATAGCATAGGATTGAGCAGCCATTGAAAAACAGGAGATAATGCAGATGATACAAAGAAGTTTCACAGAAACAATGGCAGATAATTTCCTAATCATGAAAGATACAGATAAGTCAGGTATTCACCACTTCAATTAGCCATGATCAATAAGTATCTACATCATGGCATGTAGGAGTCAAGATTCCAAAACTTCAACATAAAAACAAAATATTAAAAGGGATTAGAGAAAGGAAACAAATCACTCATAGAGGAAAGGCTATCAGATTCAAAGCAGCCTTCACAAGGAAATCATTGAGTCAAGGAGAGTTTGGAGTGATGTATTTCAAGCCCTAAAAGTAAACAAACTCTAAACCAGATTGGTGTGAAGTATTTCAATCCCTAAAAGTAAACAGCCTCTAATCCAGATTGGTGTGTCCTGACAAATTATCAATCTATATTGCTGGGAAAATAAAATGCTTTCATCATAAAAAAAAAACACCTGAAGAAATTCATAGCTACCAAAGAAGCATGCAATATATTCTACACAATATACAAAAAGAAATAAAAATAATGCAATTCCATGAACCTCAACAGAATGAACCCACTAGGCAAACTAAGCAATAAGACAGAGGAGAAAGAAAGACAGTCCACAACTTGAAAATAAAATGGTAAGCATAACCCACTATATATCTTCTAAAAAAGTGAAAAAAATGAAGTACAGAATTTATCAGAAGATCATAATATTTAAAACAGATATAGAATACTTGGTGAACTAAGAATTGGAAAAGAATACTGAGAGTACTTACTGAACTAAGGACTTTTTTTTTTCCATTGCATTCTTTATTGGCCCATTTTACATGCGGCTCACAATCACACTCAACATTGGGGAATTTGTACCAGTATATGACACGAGTTAATTCTCATTTTTACCTATACGCCAACCCACCCCACAACCCCCCACCCACTATATATATATGCTTTCTTTTTATTTTCAAATCATATTTATTCTTTCCCCTCATTACTTTCCCCTACCATATTCCTTCCTATTTCACAAAATATATCATATATTCTAGAACTCATTTACATCTACAGGTACTCATACCAAAGAAAATAAATAGTATTTACATATCTGTGATCTATTTATTTCACGTATTAGTGTGTCCTCAAGGTGAATCCACTGGCACATAAATGAATGAAACTTGTCATTCTTTATGGCACAGTAATACTCCATTATATATATAAAGTCTTCCTTATCCAGTCTCCAGCTGATGGGCATTAAGTTTGTTTCCAAGATTGGGCTATCGCAAACTGAGCTGCTATGAACATGGGTACACACAGGTCTTTACAATATGATTCCTTTAATTCCTTCTAGTATATTCCTGGCAGGGGAATAGCAGGGTCAAATGGGACCTCTAATCCAATTAGAGACCTAAACATTAAAACAGAAACCATAAACATACTGCAAAACAGGTGAGGTAAACCTCTTAGAACCTCTGTGGAGTTTTCCCAGACTCTCCCACATGGGAATGGGGGTCCCACGGGTTTTTAGTGTGGTACTGATGTAGGCAGGCTGCACAACCCCTGTGGTGTTTGCTCAGACTCTCCAACAGCAATGGGAGTCCCACGGGCTTTTGGTCTAGTCCTGATGACAGGACAACACTAATTTTGACGAAAGCCAATCACTTCGGCACTGCACACCTATAACACCGGCACTCTGGTAGGCTGCGTGTGTGGATCCTAAGTTTAAGCCGAACCAATTCAATAATTTAGTGAGACTCTCACTTCCAAAGGGTATTCAGGGAGCAAACCCATGAGGTGAGGTGCTTTCAGACAAAACAAAAAACCTTTATGCCTCTAAATTATACCTAATTAAATGAAGTGAATAAATTATTAGACATTTATGACCAAAACTAACAAAAATTAAATGCATAAGTGAACTTACAACATGCAGATGTGTTCAACTGATTGTCGAAGATCTTCCCTAAAAGTCTGGGCCAGAACTATAATTTCTAGGCAATTTGAAATGAAGAAGAAACAATACCACTTTTCTACAAGCAGGAGAGTAGAAGGAAATTCTCCATGACTTATATGATAGATACAAAATTTCTCAAGCATTGTTTTTAAAGTTTAGAAACTATGACAATGTAGAAGTTATCCCAGATTAAAAAGTTGAATTAACATCTAAAAATAAATGAATTTAATACACTGTATTTCAGAATTAATAAAATCACACATTATCATTTCAATAGGTTTAGAAAAATAATTTAACACAATCCAAAGTATTTTCATAATAAAAACCCTCAAATAGCTAATAATAGAATAGTACTTTCTTAATCTGATAAAGACAGCTATTGAAAATCAGTATGTAGGATCATAATGGTGAAAGACTAATTGCTTTCCTTCTACATTTAAGAACAAGAAAAATAAGTCTAGTTTTAGCAGTTTTGTTCTACATTACACTAAAGACCTATTTTGTAAGATAAAGAAATAAATGATAGATCTGCATTAAAAAAAAACAAGTAACAAGAGTCTTTCTTCATAGATGTCAAAATCTTATATATGGAACATCTCAAGGTACTTCCACAAAATATACTGTACAAGTCTCACAGACAAGCTTGCAAGGTCATAGATACAACACTAATTCAAAAAATTAACTATATTTCTGTTTATTAGTAGCACATTTCAAAACAAATTATAAAACCATTTATGATTGCATCAAAAAGTAAAATATGTACTTAGGAGTAAATTTAACATTGAAACTTTAGGCTCATAAAGTGAAAGAGTGAACATTGTCAGAAAAGAGATTCTGTCCAGTCTAATCTACAAATTAAAAAAATGAAAATCATAGTAGGCTCGTTTCTAGAACTTGAGAAGCTGACATTAAACTACAAGAAGAAATGAAAGGAAACAAAGTCAATACAGCCTTGAAGAAAGAGAATGAAGTTTGAAAACTCACACTTTGCTGTTTCAAAAATTTCTTTATCACAATCACCAATAAATGTGTGTCTTGAGAATTCATTTCATATTTACATTTGGTCTCATATACATAAGCACTTTTTTCTTTATATTGAGTAGGGGTTATTTTTAAATTGGTGATATTTTTAGTGAAATTCAGTTATTTCTGTAGCTTAGGAGATGTGTGGTAAGTCATGACATTGATGTTTAATGTAGCTTTTGCCAGCATATCAGCTGTATTTAGATGTTACCTTCATTGAAGAAGACTGAGGAAATAATTTTGATCTATGCAGTCAACTTTCCATGTTTTTTTAATATTTTTCACCTTATGATTTGTAAGTATTGTTGAGGATAACAAACTTTAAGTAATTATCAAAAATTCTATTATATTATTTTTCAAGTGATGCATTAGAAGTCCCGACATTCTATATTGAATAATTCATTTCTACTTTTTTTGTGATCATTACTTTTATTGCACACTAGTATCTATTTGTAGAATACATATCAATTCCATAACGTTTTTTCCATTATTTAATTAAAAGTATGCAACATTTAAAGAATTTTAAAACTGAACAAAACTTCATTCATAGGTTTTTTTTTTTTTTTTTTTTTTTTGAGACAGGGTCTTGCTTTGTAGTTCAGGCTGTCTCTGAGCTCACTATGTAGCCCAGGTAAGCCTCGAACTCAGCAATCTGCCTGTCTCTGCCTCCCGAGTGCTGGGATTACAGGCGTGAGCCACCACACCCAGCATTGTATGTGGTTACCGGGGATTGAACTCAGGACCTTGCGCTTGCAAGGCAGGCGCCGGAACCACTGAGCTAACCCTCCGGCCTCATTGATAGGTTTGTAACCTAAAAGTGAATAAAATTCACCTGTATTTACTTTTCAATTGAATTTTCTTTTAAGTTTCTTTCTTTTTTTGAGGCAGGGTCTTGCTTTTGTAGTTCAGATGGGCCCTGAACTCTCTATTATATAGACCAGGTAAGACTTGAACTCAGCAATCCTCCTGCATCTGTCTCCCTCCCGAATGATGGGATTACAGGTGTGAGCCACCATGCCTGGCATTGTGGTATGTGGTCCTGATTGCTGGTGGGTGTGAGTCACCATGCCTGGTATTGTTGTATGTGGTTATCAGTATTTCTGTGAGAAACATTGTAAATAGTTTTAGTTTTATTTATATTTGGCATCATGTAGTTTTTTTTTTTTAATGTATAGGTTCTCTTTTAAAATATTTGTGGATATTTTATAATTGTTTTTGTTAACATGAAATATTACTTTGTTTTTTAACATCTAATCTGAAAATGCTAATTCTAATTGGTGATTCCTCAAAATAAGTATCAATTTATTTTATTACATGTCACCACACTCTTTTATTATGATAATAATTCCTGAACACACAGGCTTTAAAGGAATAATTCTAAAGGTATACATCCCACATTTAAATTCTGATTCTTCTTTCAACAATATATGCATCCTAAACTTAGTTTCTTAACCTCATCCATGTCACTGCTGTGTGAATTGTACAATAGTGATAAAAGAAGAGTATTTACCTTGGTTTTGTTATGAAGTTTTTTATATACACGTACCTTTTTTTAAGACATTTATGTAAACCTTGGCAATTGCTGCTTTTACTATCAGAGAGGTTTTATGTCAAAATTATCCATGAATATTTTTACTTGTCTGTTGTAATCAGGATTTTCTGTACTGTTTGAGAGAAACTGTACTGTTTTTCAGTGAGTTATTCTCGTGTTAGTACTTTTCCACATCAGTAAATATCATATATGGAACGGAATTAATAAAATACTTGTTCAGTGTCTTCAAATATTACCACACCTAAACTGAACTAGGGACATGATAAAATGAGAAAAATTTTATATCTAATCTATCACTGCCATTAGAATTAATTAGTAATTAATATTTTCCAAAACAAATTATTTTAAAATTTGCTTAAGGTGATTTTAGTAACACAATATAAGGAGTATCGTCTTTTCTCTGTTGTTTCCATTGCTGTACAAAAGCTTTCATTTTGATGTATTCCCATCTGTTGATGGTTGCTATTTTTTTCTATGCTGTTCAACACCTATTCCAGAGATGGCTGTGTATGTTCACACCTTCAATTGTCTCTATTTTTTTTTTCCTAGAAATTTCAATGCTTCTGCTGTTAGGTTAAGGCTTTGCAGCCATTTTCAATTCGTTCTGGAATGGGGCGAGAGACAAGAAATTACTTTCAGTTTTCTAAATATGGCTACCCAGTTTTCCCAGCCGCATTTTTTTTTTTAAGACGCTATCCCTTCTCCACTATAGGCTTTTGGAAAGTTTGTAGAAAATATCAAATGTCAATGCCTGTGTGTATTTGTCTACATGTTGTCTATTCTATTCTGTTGGTCTACAAGTGTGTTGCTACACTAGTATCATGCTTTTTTTTTCCACTTGTAGCATCAATTTTAGTTTATTTCTTCAATGTTTTATATTTATTATGCAGATCTTTCACCATTTTGGCTAGGCTTATTCCTAGGTACTTTGTTTTATTAAAGGCATTCTTAAATGATATTTCAGTAATTTCTTTCTCAATAAGTTCCTTATTGTTGTAGAGAGAAGCTGTTCATTTTCATTTGAAGACTTTGTATTTTGCTGTTTTGATGGTTTTCCAATTTAAACGTAAAACTCTCCCAATGGAATTTTAAGAGTTTAATGCCTCAAAATAGGGGTATATTGGATTCTTCCTGTCCTGTGTGTATCCTTTTTATTTATTTCTCTTATCCTGTTGTTGCAGCTAAAATATCAAGTACTATCTTGAATAAGAACATGTAGAGAGGACAATCTTGTCTTCCTGCATTTTTTGGAAGGGCCTTTGTTACTTCCACATTTAGTATGATGTTGGTCTCATGTTTGTCATTCTTATCTTTTGTCATGTTAAATAATATCCTTCTATACTTATTTCTAGCTAGGTTTTATCATTCTAGATTTTGTGACAGACTTTTCTGTAACTATTGGGAGCATGACATGATAATATCCTTGATGCAGTATGTGTGCTATATTACATCTGTTGGTGTGCATGCCTCAAACCATACTTGCAAGCTTGCAATGAAACTGATTTGATTATGGTGTGTGCCTTTTAATGTGCTATTAAAGTTTTGCAAGAATTTTATTGAGAATTTTTATGTTTATCTCATCGTGTCAGTCCAGACCTATAAGTTTGATCAGTGTTCTGCAGCACCCTATAAGTGTTACTTGTTTCTATTTAGTATTGACAAGCCTCTACTGCAGTTTTTCTTCTATTGAAAGTCTTAAATGTAGTACTCTAAAGTAATACTATTACTTTGGACTGATATACCTCTACCTTGTGTAATTTCTTTTTCTTTTTTTTTCTTTCTTTTTTTTTTTTTTTTTTTTTTTTTTTTTTTTTTTTTTTTTTTTTTTTTTTTTTTTTTTTTTTTTTTTTTTTTTTGAGACAGGGTCTCGCTTTGTAGTTCAGGCTGACCCTGAGCTCACTATGTAGCCCAGGCAAGCCTCGAACTCAGCAATCCTCCTATCTCTGCCTCCCGAGTGCTGGGATTATAGGCGTGAGTCACCATGCCCAGCATTGGTGTATGTGGTTGCCAGGGATCGAACTCAGGACCTTGAGCTTGTGAGGCAGGTGCCGGCACTACTGAGCTAAATCTCCGGCCCTACCTTGTGTAATTTTGTGTCTATTCTTAGTTGTTTTACTTCACAAAAATTACTTGACCTATTGTAGCATCAAGCACCTAATAGGCAACATGTTACACATTCTGTACAATGTTTGTGAGGATTAAAATAATGTTTTCCGGTAAGTTACAACTGATGGTACATAATAGCCACTCAGTAAAGATTAACATTACAATTTATATTTCATTTCTTCATTATTCTACCTGTATTTAATTAGTGTAAAATAAATGTCCATAACCTGATGTGTTAGTTTAATTTTTTTCTTTTTATGGTGCTAATTTAGGTCTGCACTTCCTTGGGCTACAAACTATAAAAAAAAACTATTTTAAAAATTTTAATCTTTGTAAGTTATATTATTTATGCATAATTCATTAAGTTTTGTTCCCAATATTGCTGAAAGACTTCTATATTAAAATTTATTTAAGTTATTCATTCAGTATATATTTTAATTTTTAAAAAACTGATTCTACCATAATAAATTGTGATTTTAGGTGCTATTTACAATAATGAAATGTATAACTGTTTTTTAAAGGGCTTTAATACATAGAGCACATATCTATATAAATACATTCAACAATATATTCCATATAAAGCAGCTGTTTTATAATATTAAGGTTAAAATTAAGAAAGTAAAAAACTTTTATCTAATTTTCACATTCATCATATGTGATCAATTATAAATTAATGTAAATAGTTTTACAATGCATTGAATTTCATACTTCTTTGTCAACTTTGATAACTTGTGTATAATGGAAGAAATTCATCTTACTATGGTAGCTTAGGTATTTTTTTCTGGATAAGTAGATATAAAAACATTAACTTTTAAAAGAAAAACAATTTCTCATTATCTGGAGATTTTGTAAAACTATATGAACTCAAAAAGTTTTTTAACATGGCAGCTTTATAGTAGAGTTTTAAATTGGGAATTGTAATACCCCCTGCCATGTCGTGGTTGCTTAGAATTGCTTTTGCTATTCTAGGTTTCTTGTGGTTCCAGATGAATTTTTGTATTATTTTCTCTAGCTCTGTGAAGTATACCGTTGGAATTTCAATTGGAATTGCATTAAATCTATATAGTAGCTGTGGGAGTATA
>PVIC010055384.1:0-11246 GCA_004025085.1 Thryonomys swinderianus
AAGGAAGGAAGGAAGGAAGGAAGGAAGGAAGGAAGGAAGGAAGAGAGAAAGAAAGAAAGGAAGGAAGGAAGGAAGGAAGGAAGGAAGGAAGAGAGAGAGAGAGAAAGAAAGAAAGGGAGGAAGGGAGGGAGGAAGGAGGAAGGAGGAAGGAAAGAAAGAGAGAAAGAGAAAGAGAATCAGAGAGAGAAAGAAAAGGAAAGAGGGAGGAAGAGAGAAAGAAAGAAAGGAAGGAAGGAAGAAAGAAAAAGGGAGGAAGGGAGGGAGGAAGGAGGAAGGAAAGAGAGAAAGAGAAAGAGAATCAAAGAGAGGAAAGCAAAGGAAAGAGGGAGGAAGAGAGAAAGAAAGAAAGAAAGAAAGAAAGAAAGAAAGAAAGAAAGAAAGAAAGAAAGAAAGAAAGAAAGAAAGAAAGAAAGAAAGAAAGAAAGAGAAAGAAAGGGAAAGAAAAGGAAGGGGAGAGAGAAAGGAAGGAAGGAAGGAAGAAAAGGAAGGAAGGGAGAGAGAGAGAGAAACCATGGCTTCCAAGATTTGAAGGCCTGACACAGATAGAGAGGAATCGGTGCTGGACTTTTCATTCATGGTTCTAAGAAACTGAGCCTGCAAACATGAGGGGACCGGGACAGGGCCATGGTAAGTGTTTACTGTTCTATGGGTGAGGGAACTAGGTGTGGCCGGCTGGACATGTTTAGGACTATACTGGCCGAGGGGACAGTGGCCACGGGTCATTCTTCTGTACTGTATTTCTTCCCAAGAGTTTCTTGGACCACCTGCCTCTGGAAAGGGCAGGTGGGTGTTAAAAAGGCTGGCACCCAGGTCATCAGCCCTAGGCCTAGAAATCAGAATCTCCAAGTCCCGGGCCTGGGTGTCTGTGATCTCACCTGCTCCTCTAGCTTATTCTGAGCACATCAGAGTTTGAGAAATCGAGTCAGCCAGAATTCTGGAGCCAAACTGAGCCAAGAAGCAAGTGACCAGAAATGTACATGGTGGCAGATGCTACTTGCCCTGGGGTTTCCCTGCCCATGGGGAGGGGTGCCTGTCAGCAGGGCTCTTCCTCCATCAGGTTGGGTGTTCTCCACTTCCTGGAAATATCCTGACAATCTCTGCTTGACTCAGAAGGTCTGGGGCTGCCTCTAGCACCCTGGGAACCCACTGAATCAGGGAGAAAAGTCTGCATAAAATGTAAACATCACTCCTCCTTGTTGGAGGTAGAACATTGCTTTTTTAAAAGAGGGAAAAACTCTCTGATGATTGACTGTGTTTTTGCATCTTACAGCCATTTGCTGCTGGGTAATATAGACATTTGCCTGTCAACAAAAACCCCGTCAGTTTTACAAACATGCGTCTTCTCCTGGCGGCATCAGGGGGGAGTGTTTTGACTGGCTTCACTTGTTGATTGTCTATGCGCTGCTCTGCCCCCAGCCAGCTGTGAGACAGACAGACCTGGGCCACCGAAGTTTTCTCTTCCTAGCAGCTCTCTAGGGTTTCAGGCCAGCTGGATCCAACTGGTTCAGCTCCTGGGTCCAGGAGGAGATGGGGCAGAAGAAAGGGACCTGGGGGTCAGGCTCGAAGGTCCACAAGCCTCCAGCAAGTCAATTTCCTGCTTGGAGGCTCGACTTTCTGCTCTGTAAAATAAGAAGCACACTTGAACTTTCCCTGGTTACATTACATGAGATCTGTGCAAAGGAGGTGCTGTGTGGTGGCCAGTCTCTAGAGCTCCTGCGGCCCACAGGCCCATGGAGAACCCTCGCGCACTCAGAGCTCCTCTCCTGACCCACTGAGCACAGTGTGTGTGACTTACTAAGGATCCTGAGAGCCACCATGGCTTCCATCTTGTTCTCTCACATCCCTTGGGCACGCAGAGACACTGAGGCCCCTGAGCAGCAGCTGGGAATGAATGAGACTCCTTTGAAATCAATCTCTCGGCCTGAGATGCCCCCTGAATTGCTCCTGGAGTCCTGATCCAGAAAAAAAACTGCTAAAGATAAGAAATGCTGTGTGTGGGGGCTCACACCTGTAACCCCAGCACTGGAGAGGCTTAGGCAGGAGGATTGCTGTAAGTTGGGGGCCAACCTGAACTATATAGCAAAACCTTGTCTCAAAAAAAAAAAAAAAAAGAGAGAGAGAAATGATGATGATTGCTTTAAGCCACTTAAATGGTAGGGTGGGCTGGCTTGTTTCGCGGTGTAGATAACTGATACAACACAGTATCTGTCAGACATATCCTGAAACACAGGCAATCGCCACAACTTACTGCTTCCTGTGTGCAGATACTGTGCTCAGTGACCATCATGCAGACCTCACTTCACCCTCACCCCTCACTTGCAATGTGCACCCCAGTGTGAAGCTTCCGTCACAGACAAGAAACCGTGACCCAGAGAGACGGAAAAACCTGCCCAGAGTCACACAGCCTAAAACTGGCAAGAGGCAGGATTGGAACTCAGGCCTGCCTGACTCTAGAGCCAAATTCTGAATTGCTATACTACACTGCGTTGTAGGTGCACGTGTGGATTTGGATTATCACTAGGATTAACTTTTAAAGGGGTGTTTTCTCCAGTGGGAGGCCTAAGAGGAAATGGCTTCTGAGAGCTGCCTGAGTTCTGTATCCAGGCGGGATAAGCCCAGACCTCCCCAGCCCTCGGGAGCTGAAGTCCAGGGCTGCAGGTGACCGTAGGCTGAGGCAGGCAGGAGACACAGAGGTGCTGAGGGACTCCCAGCATAGCCCGGCAAGGATGGCTCCGTCTGCTGCCTGTCTGCCTGGGGCAGCAGGGGTTAAAGAGAAATGCCTGGCTTCCAGAAAATCTCTCCACCGGTGTTAGAGCAGGGAAAAAGGCAAAATGATTGTAAATTCCGCCAGGGGAATTCTGCCATGAATCCGGCTCACCTTTCGCAGACCACCCCCCCTCTACCCCCCGCCCCGCCGGAGAGGATAAGTGACCTTTGGAGGGAAATAATGAAAAGAAGAAATTCCTTGGAGAAAATAATGTGTCCGGGCCCCAGTAATGAGATCGGCTCCTTTTATGTTGCCATGGTGACGGCAGTCATTTTATAATACAAAATACATGAATGGGGGCGGGCAGGCGCAGCCGGGCCAACCGAGGGGGGCACGGGGTGGTGGGGTGTGGGGTTAGCCTCTTGCAGGCTAGGGTCTGAGGGTCGGATGAACGGCTGGGGTCAGGGGCCGCTGTGCCTCATTTCCCCCGCAGAACGGGCCTGGTTCTGGGTCTCCTCGGGCTGCAGTCTTGGGACACGGAGAAAGGCTGGGGCCTAACGGGCAGAATCAGCCTTCAGACAGAGGGTGTATGGCTCCACCGTGCAACTGTCGCCCCAGACCGCCTGCCCCTGGCTGAGCAACTGCGTGGCCCAAGGCAGAGTTTCTGAGCCACGGCCCTAAGCGGGAGAGAGCAGAGTCTCCACTGTGCAGATCAGGAAAGCGGGGCGTGGGGAGGAAAAGGCACCTGAGCTGGGGATCCTAGCCCTGGATGGTCAGGCCCACCGTTCTGGGTTCAGACTGTGGACACTGGGTGCTGACTGGGATGTTGACAGAGAAACGGTCCCCGTGCTGAAAATGTGCTGCTTTGTGCCAGGTGGTCAGTGTCTGTAACAGGCCAGGTGCCGCCTGAGCATGCAGGAAGCCTTGGGCTTCATCCCCAGCTCTATAAAAATAAAAATAAAAATAAAAAATGTGTGGCAGCACACATCTGTAATCTCAGCACTCTGGAAGGCTGGGGTAGGAGAATCACAAGTTCAAACCCAGCCCAGGAACTTAGCAAGAGCCTCCTGCCTCCTAATTACGAATGAATGAATGGTGTCAAGGGGACAAGGCTGTATCTCAGTACGTTGCCTTGGGTTTGATCCCCAGTACTGCAAAGATAAAAACAACCAAACACTGACCCACTTGCTTAAATTTTGTGCCTCGGCAGGATATAGACTAAATCTCATTGTGTAAAGTTTGTGCATAATGCGACAGGAAGGTAAAGGGCAGAATCTCTGCCATCAGGAGACACAAACCAAGTCTCCAGCTTAAACTCTGGCTTCCCGGCCGGACTCAGCTAGTAGCTGCCCTATCCTGGCATTGCCTGTGACATGGTACGGTCCAGGAATGCCACATTCAGGATAGATCGAGTCCTGCCACACATGGCCGCACCCCACCCACACCTTCCTGCTATGTTCCCAGTAAGATCATGAGGAGGGGGAGGACAGGAAAGGCCAGAGGGGGAAGAATTTTCTTTCTGGAGAAAGAAGCAGAAGAGAGAAAGCAAAAGAAAGTGGAAAGGACAGAGAAGAGGAGGGACGGAAGGAGAACAGGAAGAGGAGGAAGATTTGGGTGAGAGAAGAGACAAGAGTTCATGGGAACTAGGCACTTCTCTGCTACCTGCCCTGGAGAAGAGCGCTGTCCCTCTCTGAGCCAGGCTTCTGCACCTGCACCTGAAACACTACCCAGCAGGTCCTGGGCACGCGCAGTGGGTGCCCAGCCTGCCAAAGGAGAGGACAGCGAAGGAGGGCCAGCAGTACAGCCTAAGGCAGAACCTCCACCTTGCCAAAGCAGCTGAGCCCTCGGTCTGCTCTGTGCCCCTCCAGCCAGATCAGAGCTCTGCCATCGGCCGTGGGAACCAGGCTTGTTTCTGTGGGGCCACGCTTAGGGAGACGCAGCGACAGCCCTTAAAATAGCAGCCCCACCCTGGCCAGCTTTTTATAGTTCTGAGTCTGATGTGGGAAGACTTACGGGGTTGCCCATCTGCAAAGAGAAATTGGGCCAGGAGGGCACCACATTTGCAGAGAGCCTCGGATCTCGAGGGCCTGGAAAAGCCGAGGGCCCGGGGGGAAGGGAGCCCACCTGCGGCCAGAGCCATCCCCCGCAGCCAGGCGTTCTCAGACACCAAACTTCTCATCTCCCTCAGGACGGCAGGCTCTTCAACCAAGAGCTTCCTGATGCCAGCCGTGCTCGGCGCTGACCATCTGTCATCTCACTTAGCCTCGGCAACAGGAGTCATCCCCATTTCACAAGTGAGAAGACTGAGGCCCCAAGAGGTCAAACCACACGGCCAAAGTCACCCAGCTGATGAGAGGTCTGATGGGATCAAAACTCCTATCTGGCTCCTGATGCCCCGGGACACCTCCCTGGGGGAGAGAGGACTGGATATTTCTCATGAGAAAAGCAACAGCAAACTGGGTGAAACATGGCCGTGTATTCCTGTACACCTGAGTGACCAAAACTGGCACCAGGTAACTTCTGGTTCTTCCCCAGAGTAAAAAGGATCATGAAAGATAAACGTTTCGCCTTGGTTCAGGACACTGAGGCAGCCTCAAAGGCACAACTGAAAACACTCAGGAAAGAGGACTTCTAGAACTGCCTTGGAAAATGGCGAGAATGATGGATAAGTGTGTTCGAAGCAGGGTAAGGGTATTTTGAGGAGGATTAATGGTGACCCATCTTTTCCTGTAATACATTTTCACCATAGTTGTTGACCACACCGCCTATGTCAAGGACGTTTGGCACCTGGGCTGGTGGGGATTCACAGAGAAACCGTCCTGCTCTGCAGCATGCTTTGGGAATGCCGAGCCGCGGCCGAAGGCTTTCATCGTGCATCATACGTCCAGTCCGCCCCCAGGGACAAGGGACGCAATGAAGGGACAGGACCACAGCAGCCGGCAGAGCGGCCTTCCCGCTGCACGGTGACATCAAGGAGCAGTTAAAGGAACCGGAAACCCGGTCTCCCAGCTCCTGGGCGTGATCGACCGCAGCCTAGGCTTTCCCATGGGCGCCCTGGGAATAACGGACCTTTTAGACACCTTTGGGGACCAGCCCCATGCCTCACAGTGGCTTCAGGCAGCTCAGACTTTGGGTTCCTGCCCGAAACACATATTTAGCACCTGGCCTGCCACCCCAACCCGACCCGGTGACCCTCTCAGCCTGGGGCTGGACGCTGTCACCGAGCGCGGGAGGACAGTCTGGCAGCTCCGCAGCCTCTGGGTTGCTGGGACATCCCCAGGTGTGAGACACATCTGGCCCTTTGACGGAGCCACAGCAAACATCTGGGAGCAGGAGGGAAGGAGGCGGAAGGAGCCGGGTCTGAGGGACAGTGCGCTGGCCCCGCTCCAGACGGCCAGGTGGGTGCTCGGCGGTGGCCCTCCCTGTGCGCGTGAGTCAGTGCACACGCACACACGCAGTGTGTCTGCACATGTTATAGCCTTGTCCCTGTGAGCCTGCATGCTGTGTGCTGTACCCGCGCAGTTGGTGTGTTTGTACGTGATGTCTTGTGTGCACGCTGGCATGTGTGTTTGCAGGTGTGCATGTTCTGCACTCACATGAGTCCGTGTGTCTCTAGGTGGGAACCTCAGAGTGGTGTAATGGTGAAGACCGGGCTTGAATCCCAGCCCTGACACACCCATGCTGTGTGACCCTGGCCCAGTTGCCGCATCTCTCTGAGCTCAGTACCCTCCTTACTCGGCTCCCGAGGCTTCGCTGAGACGGCCCACCAAGGCAGTCAGCAACTCTGGCACCAGAAAAAGCTGCCTCACCGGCTGCGTTGATTCCTCCTTGTTTCCCGCTGGCTGTGTCTCGGGGTTCGGCAAAGAACCTGAGGAAGGACGGGCCAGTTGCTCCCAAGCTGCCCGCACCCCTGTAAATTCAGGAACAGCCTGCCGCGGGAATGCCATATTTCTATCATTTCCCAGACAGCGTCCGCCTTTCAGAGCCGTTTCCCCCTGGCTCGCAGCCAGGTTTAAGAGTTTTACGAAAATTCCCAAGACCTTTAGCCGTCTCGCCTTGAGAAGAGGGGGCTGATGGGACTGGGGTGGGGGGTGAGAGGCTACTGCAGGCCGGAAGCGAGCCACATTCCTGGTCCCACCGCCAAGGTATGGCGGGCGGGCAGGCAGGAGGCTCCAACAGCCGGGACATTCCTCTCCCTGATAAAAATATGCACACGTCAGCGGCCTGGGCCTCAGCAACCATGTCTAGGCCAGAAAGCAGAGCAGTACAGAGGAAAGGGAGGTGGGCCGGGCCCAAATCCAAAGGTCCCCAACCAGCCGGGATCCCCTGTGTCACTGCCCCCGGCAGCCGTGTCCCTTCTGCGGGTTCACCTGTCGTCACATTCCCCGAGGCACATCTCCGTGGGTCTGAGGCTCTGCTCCTCCTCACGCGCTGTGTGTCTTCTGGGGGGGTCGCTGCACCTCTCCGAGCCTCTGTGCCTCTAACTTGGACCTGAGAAGAAGGCGTCCTGAAGAGGTGTTCTGAGGGTCTGTGGCACTAGGCCTGGGTTTCTCCTGGGCCTGGTTGAGTTCTGTTTGTCCTCATACACACTTGTGTTTGAGACCAGGGGCGCTCCAGGCCTGGGGGTCAGGCTCTCCAACCGCATATCCCTTTCCAGATTTCCAGAGCTGTTGCAGGTTGGCTGACAGCCTGGGCCCAGTTTGCTGTATGGCTCCCAGCAGATCAGAGAACCCTCCCATCTGTCATGACGTGAGACTGTTGAGCTGGCTTAGCAGGATCTTTGTCATTTTCTGTTGCTCTAACAGGATACCTGGGACTGGGTCCTTTATAAAGAAGGGAGGTTTATTTAGCTCACAACTCTGGAACCAGGAAATCCAAGAGCACAGCACCAGGATGAAGAGGCCTCTCCTGCACCAGCCTGGCCCCAGTACCCTGTGAAACAGAGCAAGCACACAAGCCGGGTCTCTCTTCCTGTCCTCCTGCCTCAGTCTTCCCAGCGCTGGCACTATAGGTATACATCACGGTAACTGCTCAAAGATATTTTCATTTATTAAAGGAGCTACTGTCAAATAGATAAGAAGACTGACATGGGGTAAATCATGGGGCAGAATCCTGCCCCACCCCCATTACCCATGAAGGACCAAGGTTGGGGAGGGTCCTCGGAGAAGGAAAGTTCCAGTGCTGGCATCTCCCTCCCCTGGCATGGAAATCACAAGTAGGCAAGCTACAACTAACTGGCCTCAGTTTCCTCCTCTCCAAAACAGAAATGATAGAAGCGGCTCCTGGAGGTCACGGGGAGGCCTGAAGGAGAACGAGGCACAGAGAGTGCTCGACGGACAGCCATGAATGACTGTCACTGCAGAAGTTCTGGCACAGCCTAGGACTTGCCAGGGCTCCGGGTCACTAGTCAACTTCTGGACATGTCCCAACTCTTTGTGTGGCCACCTCGGTGGTGGCATTTGTGCAGCAGCCATCCTGTGAGGGCCTGGGCACATCCAGGCACATGCGGCCCTGTGACATCCCCCTAACCACTCTGCAGCCCACACTTCCTCGGAGGCCCACAGAACATCGCTTGTTCTGAGACCCAGGGGCCCAGCGCTGTAGAGATGGGCCAGCCCCGCTGCAGAGGCCTTGGGGTTGCAATGTCACGTCCTCTCACCCCGTCTTCCGGCTTTTCCTGCGTGGATCTGAATCCACCGCAGGCCTGGTTGGGCCGTGCGCTATTCCGCAGCTCCTCACTGAGTCGTGGGACACACACCTGGCACCCCTTTCACGGGCCTGACCTGGGCTGAGTGAGAGCAAGTGCGTGCATGTGTGTGTGTGTGTTCAGGGAGAGCTGTGTGTATCTGTCTGGGTCTGTTTGGACATGGGTGCGTGCCTGTTATGTGTTCAAACGCGAGGGTGGTATGCATGGGAGAAACATGCCCCTGAAGGACAGCCTTGGCTGGAGTCCAGAAAGAGCCCACCCGCAGGAGGGCTTCCTGCTTCCCTCTCTGTGTGCAAGGGCTCCAGGTACAGGGAAGAGGAGACATTCATTACCCAGGCTTAGTGATGCACACCTGGAATCCCAGCACTCGGGAGGCTGAGGCAGGAGGATACCAAGTTCGAGCCCATCCTGGGCAATGTAAGTTCAAGGCCAGCCAGAACTACTTAGAATGATTCTGACTCATAAAAGAAAAGAAAGTAAGAGATGGACAGAGGGGAAAAGGAAAGGAGGAGGGAGGGTTGGAGGGAAGCCAGGAGAGGGGACCATGTGCCCTGCACCAGCATCAAGGGCCGTGATCACCACTGCAGAGGATGAGAGGGAGGAGGAGAGGGGAGGAGGGATAGAGACACTGGTCACAGCTGAGCTGCCGATGCGGGGTGTGGGGCCTTGTCCCCTGCTTGGGACTGGGCCGCCTGCATCCTACAGAGGAGAGTGGAGCTTCCCGAGGCCCACAGAGGAAGTCAGAGCCCCTGGGCTTGAGCCCTCCGGGTCCCACCGGCGCAGCAGAGGACACACTGGAGACAGCGGGAGAAGAGCCGGGACAGCTGCAGCCCTCCCCAGGCTTTGGCAGCCCGTCCCCACTCGTGACAGCAGTGTGAATGGAGAGAGGGGAGCAACAGCTGGTTCCTCCCCGGTCCAGATGTGGAAGAGACAGTTTCTCCCAAAATACCCTCCCTGTGAAGTCAGAAACTCTCCTGATATAAACAGAAAGCGCTGCTCAACGCAGGGAAGGAGCCGCTCACGTCCTGTCAAGGCCACCTGCTGCCGGGCCTCAAGGGGCCAGGAAGCCCAGCCCCTCCTGCAGCCCCATCCCGGGAAGTTCCCTGCTCAGACATCCCGGAAGCCCTGAGGCCGGGCATCTTGGTGGAGCCGGAGGCTCAAATAATGATAAACAGAGGACAGGAGGCCCACACGGGAGGGCGACAGGTGCTAAGGAGACAAGGGGGCCGCGGGGGCCCAGACCTCATGAAGGCATTTCCAAGCTCCCCTCCTTGTCCTGTTCTGATTCTCCCAGCTTTACCTAAGACTTTGCTCGGAGGAGGACATTTGTAAACATACAAGGAAAAAGGGGGGCCAGGAATTCTCTGACATCAATGATTTGACCTCCCCAAACCTTGAACAGGAAATCAGGGAACGGAGAGGCCACGTGACCTGGCCGGGGAAAACAACGGGTCTTAGTAGAGTGGCTGTCCTCTCCACCCACCCCACCTCCACAGGCCAGGAGGGGCAGGGACTCTGGGGGCACAAAGCCTCCTCTGCGGACACAAGCCACATTCAGTCCCAGTGAGGGACAAAGACAAGGATGGTGAGGTTGAGGGATAAATGGGCTGTGGACACCCAGCCTCCTGCCCGAGACCAGGGAGATCTGCTAGGGTGAAAGCATCAGATGGCCACAGTGGGCCTGGTCCCCACCGTGGGGGCCACCCTGGTCCCCAGGGTCCCCAGGCCAACTAAAGCTGTATGACAAAGCAGAAGGACACAGACACCATCAGGAAGACCAAGCCTTCGCCCCCAGAGGGATCTCCACTCAGTCCACTGCAGAGCCGGGTCTAACACCTCCTACACCCTGACATGGCCAGAAAGTGCCTGCTGCAGTCAGCAGGGAGCCAAGGGCCCAAGAGCCTGAGGACTCAGAAACTCCCACAAGGCGGAGGCCCCGCCCCCGGACCGGCCCAGACAGCAGCAGAGCAGTGCTGCCTGGGACAGCCTGTCAGAGTCTGCAGGTCAGTGGCCTCGCCTCAGGGTGTGGTTCGGATCCCATCCAGAATCACCCCAGAGCGGCATGATTGCCAGAACAGGCAGGGGGAGGTGGGGAGACGCTCCCAGCCCCAGACTGGGCTGTCTCTGCAGAACCTGAGAGGCTGGAAGACCCAGACACCAGGGTGACTCAGGCTGAGAGGAGGAAGGATCACAAACAGGTGCCAAGCCACCAGGCTGGGGGCAGTTCCGAGGGAGGGCATCCTGGCCATGGTCCAGCTCACAGTCAAGGACACCAGAGCTGGGAGGAACCTCACAAGTGTCCAGACTCAACCTTCTTGCTGATGCCGGGAGCTTGGTCAAGCTGTCTAGTATCTGCTTGCACACCTCTCATGACAGGGAGCTCACTCCTCAGTTTAGGTACAGGCTAAGGTACTACCTACTGAGTTTAATCACCTTATCTCCCTCATCCTTCTTGGACCGCATTGAACACACACTGAAAAACAGCCAGGTCCCACTGATAAGTCTGTTTCGACTTTGCTGGAAAAGATGAAATCCTTCGGCCAGAGATTTAGCTCAGTGGTTCCGGCACCTGCCTCGCAAGCACAAGGCCCTGAGTTCGATCCCGGTAACCACATAGAATGCTGGGCATGGGGACTCATGCCCACCAGCCATCAATACCACATACCACAGCGCAGGGCATGGTGGCTCATGCCTGTCATCCCAGCACTCAGGAGGCAGAGGCAGGAAGATTGCTGAGTTCAAGGCTTGCCTGGGCTACTTAGTGAGCTGAGGGCCAGCCTGGACTACAAAGCAAGTCCCTGTCTCAAAAAAAAAAAAAAAAAAAAGATGAAA
>PVIC010055385.1:0-11243 GCA_004025085.1 Thryonomys swinderianus
TTTCAGATTCTTCTCATAAAGCAACCCACTAGTAGGGGGTTAGCTCAGCTGTGCTGGGCCTGCTAGGCAAGTGCAAGTTCCTGAATTCAATCCCTGGTACTGGAAAAAACAAAAAGATACAGCAACTCCTTAGTATAAAAATAATAACCTCATAATATGAGATTAATATGACATAAATATTATAATTTTTTAAAAATTATTTTTTATTGTAAAACATTATATAGCATACACAATATATGAAATGCAAGCAGTGTGGAATTGATAATTCTATATACAGAAATTTCTTGTTAGTATTTGTTCAAAGCAGTCAAAGAAGTAGACATGTAATATCAATAAATCTAGAGATCTAATGTATAAGGAATATAATTCATAAAATGAAGCTGCATTTGAGTTTTTGTTAAATAAGTAGACATTTATCTACTGTCAATAGTAGAGAACAGTAACTCTATAAGAGAGTAGAGATGTTAATCTGATTCACTGGAGTAATAACTTCACTATCCATGTATATCCTATAACATTGCTTTGTGCATCTCATGTATACACAGTAAAATTTATTATTTTTATTATTTATTATTTTTATTTTTTTGAGACAGGGTGAGACTGTGATGTATCTTACTGCCATTTAAATAGATGCACTTTTTGAGGAAGGGGTCTATCTACCAACAGAATATCACTGAAGAGGAAGGAGAGAGAGTGGATGTGACTGATGGCAGCGTGCTGACCAGTGTCCTCCCTTACAGACACTAAGTTCTCATCTCGTGGCTATTCGGCTTCTCAGAAAGGCTTCTGTAGGGAAGGCCCTGCCTCAGCAGCTGAGCCCTGATTTAGATCAAGTCACCCCTGCAGCCTCGAACTCAGCAATCCTCCTGCCTCTGCCTCCCAAGTGCTGGGATTACAGGCGTGAGCCACCACGCCCAGCACTGTGGTATGTGGTATAGATGGCTGATGGACGTGAGTCACCAGGCCCAGCACTGTATGTGGTTAACAAGGGTCAAACTCAGGACCTTGTGCTTGCGATGCAGGTACTGGAACCACTGAGCTAAATCTCTGGCCCTTGAATCTGATCTTGAATGCTTCAATTTCTGTGACTTTGGCTAAGTAACTAACTTCTCTGACTTGGAATAAAGATTAAATAAATCAATAGATACTAAATTCTGACCCATAGTGTTTAGTAAACAACAATTTACAATAACAGTTATTTTAAAAACCTCTATAATTTTAAGAAATTGAAAAGTTGCTTGTGTTCAGGGAATAGAGATTAATCCTTCTGTGCATTAATCAACAAGATAAAAGGAATGCATACTCAGAAAGACTTCATATATATAGTGCTTGGTATCAGGAACTTTGGCTCTATTGATAAGCAGTATAAAATGTAGATATTATCCAAAATAAAATGACCAGAAGAAATGTATAACTTGAGAAACAAGATACACCAAGAGGGGCTGGGGATTTAGCTCAAGTGGTACCGCGCCAACTTTGGATGCACAAGGACCCGAGTTCGATCCCCAGTACCACAAAAAAAAAAAAAAAAAGGAAGTGTAAAAGATAACACCAAGAATTTAACCAATAGGTAAAATTCCAAGCACATGGAGCAAATGTTTTAAAGTTTTCTCAGAATATTGTGGTGGTACAGCAAAGACCAGAGAAGCTTTATGGGGAAATAGAAAATATAGTTAATCTTGAAGGTTTGCATTGAATTTATTCATTGTACAGGTATACAAAATAAGCAACAGATGCTTTGGTAGATAGAAGTAATTAACAGAACAGACAAATGCAGAAAAAAGAGCTTTCTCCACAGGGCCTAACTCTCAGTTCATCCTTAGTGTTCAGTATTTTACAAGACTGTCCTGTGAAGTTCATGTTCCAGCAGACACTTGCCTTGTTTGCTTTGGTGACTGGCAGATTTTATGTGATGGTTAAACGGCCAGGGCACTGGCGTTCTGCAGATGTCTTTCTAAATGATATGACTATGGACAGGATTACATATCATACGACCTACAGCTCATTATTTGTCATAACATATACTTCACTACAAGGCTGAATGGATTTAATTATAATAAATGAATTTAATTAAATAACTAAGTCATGTCACTAAAATAATTTTTCAACTAATTATAGTTACTCCAGGGTATAGGTGGATTATGCATGAGAGTAAAAAATAACAAAACGAGTATGGATTAAGGCTTAATTTTCCTCCCTCCTGGTATTGATGGTGCTATTTCAGCCTGGTTATGACTGAGAGTCATTTTTTTGTTTCATACTAGCCTTATTCCACCCAGTTACTTGAACAGATTATAATGACTCTATCATTTGGTTTGTCTCATATGTTTTACACATAGAAAATGGTAACTTGTTTGTGTGTAATTTAATGTAAATCATAAGATAAAATCATGTTGCTTTGTGGAGTAAAACATAACATCTTTACACTGTGGCATGGAGGCAAAAAATAGGTATATACCTTGGAGCTCATTTAACATAAAGAAACAAAGACAATGTAAGGGGCAAATAGTAGTTTAGGTGTCAAACATGGCTGTGCCTGGTCCTGAACTGTCTCTTTCCTTATGACTACGAGGTAGCTGTGTGATCACAGTGGGAGATTCATTTCTGGTTGACTGAGGAGACTCTCAACTCCCTGCAGTGACAGAATTGTGAATATGCATTGAAGGAAACAAGCTGCTGAAGACCAGAGTCCTCAGTGAGTCTGATGGACAGCAGCATGGAATGACTCTTAGAAATTTCAGTCATGATTTATTTTTTCTGTTGTACTGTGTGTTGGTGGCTTTGTCAGTAAAAGCAGCAGACAGTAGTTATCTCTGTAAATCTCAAAGTTACAAAAGGTGCTTAGAAGTACTATTCTCATGAGTAGAAACTGTGAAGAATGTAAATCTTAAAAAAAATAGCCCTAATCATTCCCCTCTGTGTGAGGATGTGTTTAAACCGGCATGAGCTGCCTGTGTTGGAGCAGAGTCTTCATTCCTGAGAGTCCAGGAGAAAACACCTGCCAATCTTAATTGTGCTTCTCAGGGAAGAATGATCCTCAACTTCCTTTCTGAGAAAGGACTTGTGTCTTTGGCCTTCATTCCATCCAGAAAGAGCAGGCAGTCAAAATTGGAAAGAACTGCTTGGAAGAAGTTAAGGAGCTTTTTGAGTATTGCGGCCTCTCATGATGTAGATTTCTTCATCTACCTGCCCCTCTGTTTTGCAGCCAGTGTCTCTGGCACCTGGGATTGCACCACCCGCTGCGAGGGAGAAAGGGGTTGTTATAGCTTAGAGGAGATTTCCTTTACACTGTCGGTCTCTGAGTAGTGGAGATTGAGATACCATCTCCTGTATGTAGTGAATCTGAATTTATATGGAATTTAATTTCCTTTACTTGTTTTTCTTTTCTCAGGGCAGATTTGTGCTGCTCCAGGGCATGTTTACCCGTAGGATCTTCCCAGTATGTGACTCCCTCTGGAAACAGACACTTTCTAGCTCTGGCTGGACTTTCCCCAGTGGCACTTTACATTTTGTTCATCATCGTTATAGTATTTTTCTCTGTGTGCCACTTATACTGTTATTTATTTAATATTAAATGTACTTTAAAACAACTACATAAATTATCTCTGTTTTAACTGATAGTATTTATGAAAATGTATGTTTGATGTGCTGGTGGGTGTTTTTGTTACACACATACAAATTATAATATATAACATAAGCCTAAAGGTTAGGGTTAAAATTAGGTTTACAGTTAAGAATAGAAAGCTGATCTCTGTACCCTGGACACAACTTCCTGTGTCAATCATGCCCTAGGAAAGACTGACCCTGACTCAGGAGCCTCCTTAATTTGGAAGAATTAGGATCCACAGGTGTGGATGTGACTTACTCAATGCATGGCTCACAGACACAGGAACCAGCTGGGGAAACCATGTGCTCTGACCTTCGACAATTGATTTTCCACAGAAAATGCAGAGCAGGATCGAGATTCTGAAGGACTTGTGTGTTGTACATTTAGCCAAGTTATTATTTACTTATATGTATTTCTTTGGATAGATCAAAATATATAGTCTCAAATAAGGTTAGAGTTTTCACACAATTTCATGACCTAGAAAGGGCAACATTTACTTGCCTTTTACAGAAAGGTAAATGTGTTCTTCTTTAGCGAAGAACACTTCTGGTGTGACTTCATTCACCTGCCCTATGCCCTACATCTTATGCCCGAATCCTTCCTCTCTGCTTCTTTCCCTCCTCTCTGGTTTCAGACTGGTATGATGTAAGCAGCTTCTCTCCACTATGCTCTTCTACTGTGACTCTTCTGTTTGGAGCCAGCCGACATAGACTGAAAGTGCTGACAGTGTGAGCCAAAATAAATCTCCTTTCAGCTGTATGGGACAGGTAGTCTGTCCAGCAACAAAGCACTGAGTAATAAGCTCAGTGTATGTGTATATGGACACACATGCACAGCTGTACTATTTTAGAAGAGTTTCTTGTTTATCTAATATGTATTATATTTGTATTCTTGTCTCCTTGTACATTTTATTTAGGTATTTCTACTTCAGGAACTCTATTGAGGGAATAATTTTAAAGGCCCTTTCTTTCTTTCATGGTCTTTTTTTTTTTTTTTTTTTTGCTTTTTGGAGACAGGGTCTCGCTTTGTAGTTCAGGCTGGCCCTGAGCTCACTATGGTGCCCAGGCAAGCCGCCGCGAGCTCAGCAATCCTCCCGTCTCTGCCTCCCGAGTGCTGGGATTACAGGCGTGAGCCACCACGCCCAGCATTATATGTGGTTACCGGGGATCGAACTCAGGTCCTTGCGCTTGCAAGGCAGGCGCCGGAACCACTGAGCTAACCCTCCGGCCCCCTTTTTTTTTTTTTTTTGAGACAGGTTCTCATTTTGTAGTTCAGGCTGGCCCAGAGCTCACTATGGAACCCAGGCAAGCCTCCATCTCAGCAATCCTCCTGCCTCTGCCTCCCAAGTGCTGGGATTACAGGCATGAGCCATGACACCTGGCATCGTGGTATATGGTACTGATTGCTGTTGGGCGTGAGTTACCTCGTCTAGTATTGTTGTATATGGTTACTGGGATCGAACCAGGGACCTTGTGCTTGCTAGGCAGGTGCCAGAACCACTGGGTTAAATCTCTGGCCCTTCTTAGTTCTTTTTAATGTAGAGATATTTAAAAATAATCATGTTTGATATTGTTTCTAATTATCAAATTGAGGGACAATTTTTTTTTTGAGACAGGGTCTCGCTTTGTAGTTCAGGCTGGCCCTGAGCTCACTATGTAGCCCAGGCAAACCTCGAACTCAGCAATCCTCCTGCCTTTGCCTCCCAAGTGCTGGGATTACAGGCGTGAGCCACCACGCCCAGGGAGGGACAATATTTTTACGAATAACATGAAGTTATAGTTTTAGTGCAAGATTTGTTTGAATATGAAAAAACACATGACACTGATTATTAAATTTACTTGAAGATATTTTTTCCCAAAACTGTAATTTCAACAGTGGCATATGATGGTGCTAATTTCACAATACCTCATTAGTTATGGACTGTTGTATTTAAAGTAGTTTCCATTTCATTAAACAAAAAAATTTCCACAGTATTTTAATTGTGCTTTCTATTAAACTTGGTTGAAAAATAAATAAACAAGGATTAGAAAACAATTGGATCCACCACATAGAGTAAGTATCCTTTCTTCCAGGAAACCACATTGAAAAATGTTTGAAAAGCGTTGTTGTAGTCCATTTTATCTATCAATAACCACTTTTCTTTCAAGGCATCTACAGCACATACCTTTACTTCACAGAGTGAGGAGGACAAATTTGAGAACCTGTGCAAAAAACCTCCCCATCTTGGCCGGAGGGTTAGCTCAGTGGTTCTGGTGCCTGCCTTGCAAGTGCAAGGTCCTGAGTTTGATCCCTGGTGACCACATACAATGTTGGGTGTGGAGACTCACGCCCACCAGCAATCAATACCACATACCACAGTGCCGGGCGTGGTGGCTCACACCTGTAATTCCAGCACTCGGGAGGCAGAGGCAGGAGGACTGCTGAGTTCAAGGCTTGCCTGGGCTACATAGTGAGCTCAGTGCCAGCCTGAACTACAAAGCGAGACCCTGTCTCAAAAAAACCCAAAAAACAAAAAAACAAAAACAAAACAAAACAAAAAAACCCCTCCCCATCTCCATGTTGACAAATTCCCAAAGAACGTCTTTTGCTTAACACTTGAAGAAGCAGCAATGTGACAGATTATTAGAGAGATTTTTTGGGGAATGCAAATGAGAAGCTATCTAGACTTGACTAAATGCTTCAGTGGCTTCCTATTGCTCCTAGAATAAAATACAAACTTCAAACTGTGATATACAAGGTCTACTTAATTTAAACCTGACCCGAACCTTCAATCTGAAGTCCTCTTTTTTAAAAAAAATTTTATTGGTAAATTTCATATACACATTGTGATCACAATTGACATAAAAAGTGGGTAAAAAATGAGAATCAAGTTCTAACTCTTTTCTGCTTTCTCTTCCAAAGTTTTGCCAGCTTAATTCATTTTCACACTTTAGATCTCAGATCGCACACCATTACTGTACAGAAATCCTTTGATTTCTGATCTTTCTGACTGAACTGGCTGGGTATAACTTTCCCTAACTCTGCCACAGAACACTGGTTATTTCTCTCATGATGAAAATAGTAACATGCAGTGATGTGTTGATTTATGTGTTGACATGTTAAGTGATTATTCCTCTGGTTGGAATACAAATTTTATGAGGTCAGGGTTATTGTACACTTACATTCAAGGATTTATCTTTAGTGTCTAGACCAGTGTCTATCCCCCAGGGGTCAGCTCATAAATATCTACCAATTGAATGAACAGGTGGATGAACATATGAATGTTGCTTGG
Organism: Thryonomys swinderianus; assembly: GCA_004025085.1. Lineage (NCBI taxonomy): Eukaryota > Metazoa > Chordata > Mammalia > Rodentia > Thryonomyidae > Thryonomys > Thryonomys swinderianus. Next base: position 6,879 of record PVIC010055385.1, read on the forward strand.
TCTTCCTCTCACTCTCTCTTTTCATCCCTCTCATTACAGCTGGAGTGAATCTGATCATGTGATCTCTGCTTCACTACACAGAACAAAGCTGTTTACTCTGATGCTTTCTTCTGGATGCAGATCCAGAAGAACAGATGCCAGAGCCCGTTGAACACCTTTCCGTGTTCAACGGGCTCTGGCATGTTATTAGATCCACTTGATATCTCAGCCTTCTCTCACCTAACCAACTCATCCCACGAACAAGAAAGGACTGCATCAGCTCTAAGGTAATGACCTCAAGAGAAAAAAAGAGACATAATTAAAAGTATAAAAATGATGTAAACATTACCTAACTGTGAGCACCTGTGAGAGTTTTATTTCAACTACTGAAAGATAAAATGTTACTCAGGGTATTAATTTATACAATTAACCTTGGTAGACAGGTTATAGAAAAAGTACAGTTAAAGATTATTGTTGTTATTCATGGACTGGCTAACAACTATCCTAATTTTATTATCTCTATGGGAACTTTTTTTTTTTTTTTTTTTTTTTTTTTTTTGAGACAGGGTCTCGCTTTGTAGTTCAGGCTAGCTCTGAGCTCACTATGTAGCCCAGGCAAACCTTGAACTCAGCAATCCTCCTGTCTCTGCCTCCCGAGTGCTGGGATTACAGGAGTGAGCCACTATGCCCGGCACTGTGGTATGTGGTGCTGATTGCTGGTTGATTGCTGGTGGGCGTGAGTCACCACTCCCAGCATTGTATGTGGTTACCGGGGATTGAACTCAGGACCTTGCACTTGTGAGGCAGGCGCCGGAACCACTGAGCTAACCCTCCGGCCCTCTATGGGAACTTTTAAGTTCCTCACAAGAGTAATAGTAATCTGAATGTGGCATATTAATTTTGTAGAAGAAGTATTATTTCACTAAAGTATATGAAAAATAACTCATGCATTTTATCAGAAGTTATGTTTAATTCCCATAGGTGTTATACATTATGTTCTTCTTCTACTAAGGTCTATTTCAGTCTAGTTTTGGAAAATGTAACTTCGTCAAAATAATTCAAAACTTTACTATAGTAAAGAGATTTCTTGTCTTGTATTTTACTTCTTTTGATACTTATATGTTTGTTGTTTCATTGAGCTAGTCAGTAAGGACATTAATACTAATGGTACAGAAAAGAGTGTAGTACTGGGACATTTGCTTGAATTGTTTCCACTATGATAATCCCACGAGGTGATGATACAATGCCTACATACAGATTCTCTGCCTGCAGTGGTATGTGTCATAGAAGGGAACTCTGAGCTGAGGGAATTTCCTGCTTTAGTAGCAAGCAGTAAGTAAGCATGGTCTTTGTTTCAGAGACATCTGTCAGGGTCTTTGTCTCAGAGACATCTGTCAAGGTTGCTTGTTGCAAGACTAACTGAGAGACGGTGCAGATGGTGAGGCCATAGCCTTACAGTACTGGTACACTCAGGAAGAATGTGAGAGTACAAGAGACTCATATACTTTTATGTTCAACGATAAGCACTTATGGTCTCCTGTTGTGTTAATTTCTAGAAACTTTTCAAATGTCCATGAGTCTTCAGCAGCCATTCTGATGGATCCTACAGAAGTGGAGACTGTTCTATTTCTCACAAACAATGCTTAATTAGAGTAACTTTGCCAGGATTCTGGGCAACAGAATATTATGGTTTGTATCTGTAATATTTGCCCCCCCAAGGATTTATGTGACCAGAGCTTCTGGAGAATGATTAGATTGTTGGGGTGCTATACTCACTGGTAAGTTGATTTGCTGAAGAACTCAGAACTCAATGATGTTAAGAAGTGGGGTCTGGTTAGAAGAAATGGGTTGATCATTGTGGGTGTGACCAGGAAAGGTATATCTCTCTCCCTGATTCTCTCCTTCTTTGTCTCCTTCCTGGCCACCATGACACAAACAGCTTTTCTCTGCATAGGCTCTTCCAGCTCTGCTATTTTCTCCTTGGAGTTGGCTGATGACTCATGAACTGAGGCCTCTGGAACTGTGAGCAAGATAAACTTCTCCGCTTTTAAACTGGGGGTATCAATTTTTGTGCTTAATTATGAGAAAGTAATTAAAACAGATTTTGGTAGGGTCATTACTATGACTTTCCTGATCATGTAGTTCAGAAGCCTCTGGAACTAGCCTGTGGGAGGAGTTTGGAAAGGTTTGGTGGCACCACATACAGAATACTATGTATATAGTATATACTTTGTCTAGAATATTATAAGTAAAGCTTGATGGGATTATCTGATTAGAGCTTAGAGACTAGAATGTTCACAGAAATTCAGGCAGTAAAGAATAGCCTTGGGAGGCTCCACGGGTTAACAAGGCCTCTATGGGCAGTTGGGTAGAGGCCATATATATTATGCTATCACAGAAAATTTATCTATGTTTTGTCCGTGTCTTGTGGACTTCATGGAAGTCTGAAATGAGGGCTGAAGGCTGGTTAATGGGGAGGAAAAAGTTTCAAGGCAGCTCAACGTTTAGGTGGTGACATGGTACTTCTGGCAGCATTCAGCCAGATTTATAGTGAAAATTAGGAAAAAACAAAACATAACAAAACAACAGCAACACAACAGAGCTGAATGATGTGAAGCTTGGCCAGAAAAAAAGAGCCTAAAAAACTAGTATGGTAGAAAGTAAAGTTGTTGAAAATTCTAACGTTAAAAAGAAGCCAGGTACTCTGAGTTAGAGCAATAGGAATGATTTCTTGAGGGTATTACAGGAATCAGCAAGACCCCACCCTTCAGTGGCTCAGGGTGTAAAAATGTAAAGGAAAACTTCTTGGAAAAATTTGCTTTGAGAAGAGAGCCCAAGGGTGCCATCCACAAGAAGTGCCATCTAGGGAACTGGTTTCTCAAGGTTAATTTCATTGTGCTCAGTCATCTAGGAATTCAGAGGCCGCTGCAACCGTGGTGCAAGGAGGACTTGCCACTGCTTGATCTAGTGGAAGACCTTAGTACCATACACACAATGATGGTTTTTTAAGCATGCTGAATGGCTGAATTATGGGGTCATGAGCTTCCACCTAGATTTCAGAAGAAGGCCCAACAGCTCAGACAAAAATGGTCGTTGCACCAGCCACAAGCCAATGTGAACTAGTAAGAAGACAGCCAAAAATGTCATGAAGACTCCAGCAAGTTGAAAATGCCAGAAGTGTGGATCATCTATGAGGAAAGCTGCAGGTAACGAGTAGATCCACCTCAAAAAAGAGGCTATAAGGGATGTAACCACCAAAGCAGTGGGGACAGGACCCTGCCAACTCTCTGATGCTCCTATCTCACAATAGCTTGTCCCAATACTGCACATAGGATTTAGTATTTTCCTTTCTGGGTTTCAGTCTTATTGTCATTTATTTCTTCCTATCCTCATCTACTTTCTGGCCACACTATACTATACTATACTATACTATACTATACTATGCTATGCTATGCTATGCTATGCTATGCTATGCTATGCTATGCTATGCTATGCTATACTATACTAACTATACTATACTAATATTTAATATTAATATTTAATAGTGTAGTATAGTATAGTATTGCAGGCTGTGAGTTGGAGGCATGTTTATTAAGAAAGATTTCAAATCATTATTATTATTTTTTTTTTATTTTGCTTTTTGAGACAGGGTCTCGCTTTGTAGTTCAGGCTGGCCCTGAGCTCACTATGGTGCCCAGGCAAGCCGCCGTGAACTCAGCAATCCTCCTGTCTCTGCCTCCCGAGTGCTGGGATGACAGGCGTGAGCCACCACGTCTGGCACTGTGGTATGCGGTGTTGATTGTTGGTGGGCGTGTCTCCACACCCAGCATTATATGTGGTTATCGGGGATCAAACTCAGGACCTTGTGCTTGCGAGGCAGGCGCCAGAAACACTGACCTAACCCTCTGGCCCTCAAATCATTATTTTTGAAAGGGTTCTTTTCAATTATAAGAAACTGCAGAGGACAGAGATTTAGCTCAGTGGTTCCAGCACCTGCCTGGCAAGTGCAAAGTCCCTGGTTCGATCCCTGGTAACCAAATACAATAATACAAGATGACTCACGCCCACCGGCAATCAGTACCACATACCACAGTGTTGGGTGTGGTGCCTCACGCCTGTAATCACAGAACTTGGGAGGCAGAGGCAGGAGGATTGCTGAGTTTGAGGCTTGTCTGGGCTACATAGTAAGCTCAGGGCAAGCCTGATCTACAAACCGAGACCATGTCTCAAAAAAAACTGCATAAAAATTGAAGACAAGGAAGGTGGTTGGGACATTTGAATTGGGGTATCTTGTAGAAGAGCTGTGCCATATGAAATGCTTCTTGAATCATACCTGGATTTTTGTAATAGAGATATCAATGACTTTTCAGTGCTGGAAAGAGTCTT
>PVIC010055386.1:0-11250 GCA_004025085.1 Thryonomys swinderianus
TCTCTCTCTCTCTCTCTCTCTCTCTCTCTCTCTCTCTCTCTCTCTCTCTCTCTCTCTCTCTCTCTCTCTCTCTCTCTCTCTCTTTCTTTCTTTCTTGGATTCAATCTTATGAGAGCAGAACTTTTAATGATTCAATCACTTTCCTGAGGTCTGACTTCAGAATACATCATCTTGGGGTTTGAATCTCAACATATGCAGCTAGATACACTTCAGACTATCACATACATTTAGAAGAAGCCAGAGGGAAATAATCTTCATGACTTTCAGCTTTGCAGATATTTCTTAAGTGTCAATATACAGAGTAACATGGAATATGAAAGAAAAATCAATACATTGTTTTCAAAGTAAAATGTTTGTTTGCTCCTCAAAGGCATTGTTGGGGGGAAAAGGCAAAACCTATCTTTGTATCTTTCTATCTGACAAAGAACTTTTATCCATAATATTAAAGAACTGATAACAACTTTTGAATAAGACAAATAGTTCAATAAAATGGAGGCAAAATAATTAAACAGATATGCATCATTGAGGAAATGAAAATTAAAACCACAATGCAGTAATACTATACATCCAATAGAATGGCTAGGATTAAAAAGACTGACTAAAACAAGTGTTGATAAGAATATGGAAGAAATTGAATTTTCATAGGAATGTAAAATGATGTGGCTACTTTTTTTTTTTTTTTTTGAGACAGTATCTCACTTTGTAGTTCAGGCTGGCCTTGAGCTCACTATGTAGCCCAGGCAAGCCTCAAACTCAGCAATCCTCTTGCCTCTGCCTCCCAAATGCTGGGACCACAGGTGTGAGCCACCATGCCCGGCTTGATGTGGCTACTTTTTTAAAAATTGGCAGTTTCTGCTGGGCGTGATGGCTCTCACCTGTAATCCCAGCACTCAGGAGGCAGAGGCAGGAGGATTGCTGAGTTCGAGGCTTGCCTGGGCTACATAGTGAGCTCAGAGCCAGCCTGAACTACAAAGTGAGACCCTGTCTCAAAAAAAAAAAAATTGGCAGTTTCTTATAAAGTGGAATGTGTACCTAGACACCAAAGTCAAGAGTAATAAAAACATATGTCTACACAAAGACTGGCACATAAATATTCAAAACAGATTTGTTTATAATAACCAAAAGTCAGAAACAAGCCAAATGCCCATCAAGAGGGAATGGCTCGGGGCCGGAGGGTTAGCTCAGTGGTTCTGGTGCCTGCCTCACAAGCACAAGGTCCTGAGTTCGACCCCCAGTAACCACATACAATGCTGGGCGTGGAGACTCACGCCCACCAGCTATCAATACCACATACCACAGTGCCGGGCATGGTGGCTCATGCCTGTCATCCCAGCACTTGGGAGGCAGAGGCAGGAGGATTGCTGAGTTTGAGGCTTGCCTGGGCTACATAGTGAGCTCAGAGCCAGCTTGAACTACAAAGCGAGACCCTGTATCCAAATAAATGAATAAATAAATAAATAAATACATAAATAAATAAATAAAAAGAGGGAATGGCTAAACTGTGGTATGGCCACATAATAGAATGATACCAATGAAAAGAAATGTGCTATTGCTACATACAGCAAAGTGAATGAAAAAATATTTATCCTGAGTGAAGAAAAGTAGACAAGAAAAGGGTATATGCTGCATGGTCCCATTTATATAAAATTCTAGAGAATGCAGACTACTCTGTGATGACAGAAAGCAGACCCGTGGTTGCCAGGGGATGGGGTGGTGTAATTGTGGGAGAGAAAGATTACAAAGAGTAAGAGGAAACTTTTGGTGTTGCTGGATATATTCATTATCCTGATTGTGGTTTCTCAGATATAAACATATGTCAAAAGTCATTAAAATCGTGCATTTTTGAGAATGTACAGTGTACTGTATATCACTTATTCCTCAAGGCTATAAGAAAAATTGATTGCCTAAATGATCATTTCCATTTGTGTGATGACAGAAATCAAAGAGCGCTTTCTAACATGAGCTTAGCGTCCTGTTGCTGTTGGGAGGAGAATGTATGTTACCCCAAGTTAAGGAGCTGAGGGTCAGAATTTGTGGGTCTTTGTGAATGTGACTGGCTGTGACTCTTTAACTAGCGTGCATTTGTTTGAGACAAACTTCTCTTGAGTAACATTTCTGTTTATGGTTCCCATGGAGAATAAATGAGGCACTTTATAAAATTAGACTTTGATTAGATTTTAATTTATTTGAGATAGTAGCTGGTACTTCTGGCTTCTTGAGCCTTGCTCCTCAGGTGGAAGGCAAGGTGCTGGATTCATTCGCCGCCGAGGGGCCCAGCCCAGTGCTCCCCACGGCGACTGGAGGCCTCCTTGAGGGCTTGGGCTCTGTCATTCAATGAACAGGCCACCTTGGCAAGTCACAAGTCCCTGAGCCTTAGTTTTCTCACATGTAAGAAGAGAGTGAAAATAATTACTTTCCCCAGAATTGAGAGCAGCAGCATCTAGCCACTCTGAGTGCTGTAAAGTGGCCTAAGATACAAGAAGTTATGGTTACTTCTGTTATTGTCTTGCTCCATAGCTCAGAGTCTGTGTGTTCATTGCTAAAGAAAACTGAAGGTGTGTAATCTCTGCAGGTTACAAGAGGAAAATGAGGCTGTGCTCCGCATACTGTCTGCATAGAGCAGATGATGTCAGTAAGACTCAGGCTGCTAGTGTGGTGAATTTGCACCCGCAAAGCAGTTGCCCCCAAAGTACTTTCCTTCTGCTTCCCCCTTTTTTCCTTCACTGCTTTGCTTCCTTGTGTCGCTTCCTTCCTTTGCCCTCACCAGGTGTCAGGTCCTTTAGGGCAAAGGGGGAGAGAAAGAAAACAAGGCAGAAGTCAGCCGGGTCATTGCCTCTGGGGAGCTGACGTTCCAGTGGGGGTCGCTCTAAGAGGAACATAGGAGGGGCTCTGACACATGGGGGGACTCCCGACCCAGATTGGGGGAGTCAGGGGAGGAGGCCCAATGAGTAAGGATGAGCCGCACTAAGCACGGGAGGGGTCCCAGACAGAGGGAAGAGCGTGTGGCTAGAGTTGAAGGTGAGGCAGGTAGGCCTTTGAGAGAAGACAGGAGATTTACTAGGGTCAGATGTCCCTAGTCTTGGCTTCTCGGCCCAGGGGAGCCCGCAGGGTGCCAGGGGCCTGTCGCAGCAGGAAGCAGAGGGGATCAGCCAGCCTGCCAGTTCACTGTGTCTGTGATGCGGCTTCCTGTTTGCAGCTCCCAAAGTTCCTTATGAATCTCTGTCGTGGTCTTCAGGATTAAAAAGTTACTGACCTCTTTCTTTCTAGGAGAGATTTTTCTTGGCTAGAATTTAGTTTATGGTGACCAAACTGGCTTTGTTTATATTGTTTCTGCCAAGAAAACTGAAACATCTCTGGGTAAACAGTGACTCCTACTTACACTGGTTAGTGAAACCATAATTTTCAGTGTATCCTCTACAATTTGTTGCATGGTTCCAACCTAGGGAATCCTATACAAGAGGGGAAAATAGGGCTTTAGCAGAGAAGACCAGGAAGATTTGAATAAAGATAAAACTCAACTCGAAGGTCGAAAGTAATGAGGTGTTTGTTTTGAGACAGGATCTTTTTAAAAAATACAGGTGGTGTTACTGTGTTGCCCAGGCTGGGCCTGAAATTGTGGGCTCAAGTGACACCCTTCTGCCATCCCTCCCGAGGAGCTGGGACTTGGCTGGGACTTGGGTCCTGCTCCTCGGCTCTGGACTCTTGTTTTCATTTTAGTGCGGTGCTTACCTGGAGCTTTACACCGCAGACAAGCTCTCTGTCGCTGTGCTGTGTGCTGGCCTCCTTGGCTTTGTCTTAACAGTAGGATAATTAGTTTGCTTTTTCTTCAAATTGGCATTTTAAAAAATCCTTGGGAAAAGGTATGCTAACTTTCACAGGCCCCAAGAGTATCACTAAGAATCTGTTGGTAGGTAGTTAGTAGGTAGTTTGTGATCTTCCCTTTACCTTTCTGATTTTTTCGACAGTCTCCTATTGTAGTTTTCAGAACTTTTGGTCTCATGTAGGTAATAATAATAATATCAAATCTTTACAGAATTTCCCCAGTTGTCCAGATCGTTTATTGTTTGTTTGGTTTTACATTCAGATTTCTGTCTGGGAAACGTCACTATGATGTGCCGAATCCAAAGGCAAAGGGCACAAGGCCTGTGCAGTGAGCTGGGACTCTAGCAACGGGGAGAACACAGCTGTCATCCGGGGTGTGGGGAGGTGTCTGCGAAGGGGGGCAGGGTCTCCTTGTCCAGCAAGACACCGGTGTCCGTTCCGATAAGTATGCGTGTACATATTGTGTATAAATATTGTTACAGTTCATACACGAGTGGCCCGTGTGGATAAAAGGAGCTGTCACTAGACAGAGCTGCTGCAGGCACATTGGACATCGGTCAGCTGGTCAGCAGCAGTGCGGGTGCCAGGTTGAGACGGCACAAGTTTTCCATGAAATAGAGAATACTCAAGTCTGCCTGGTAGGAAGTCACTTTGGACGAGTCCACCGCACACCTTGAACAGTAGTTTAACCGAGGAGGGTAAAGTGTGCCACACAGCACCTCGGCCCTGTGAGTGTCGCTAGAGTCATGCAGGTTGGGCGGTGGTGTGCTGGGAGCCACCAGCGTTATTAGCTGGCTTCCGTTACCTCTGTGCTAAGTATGTTGTGTTTCTCCCAGTAGTGAATAATAAATCCAAAGTTAGGACTTTCACAAGAAAGGGTGCTGTGTCCGTGCGCTTGGGCTTTGGCCGAGCTTGGCGTTTGGAAGCAGGGGCTCCGCGGTGAGCTTGTCACGCTGCTTCCTCCACCTCAGTTCCATCGTCTGTCAGCTTCTCGCTGGCTTACTGATGAAAATGTGCCTTACAGAACAGCAGGAGACTATTTCATGCTTCTGAGGAACATGACCGGGTAGAGGAAAAAGGTTCGGTGAGTGACACGGACGCTCGTTTATGGCACAGCCTCAGGGCCCACTGATGGGCCTCCTTTTCCAATGTATTTATCCTCTCTGAGCTTATTCCTGTACCTATAAATGTGGAAGTAGTAATTCTTACTTTATTAGGTTGATAAAGAAGTAAAAGAAATAGCATATGTGAAATCACGAACAGGTGACTTTGTGCTTCGTAAGTGCTTGGAAGTGTCAGCTTCTCTTTGACAAGCAGCAGAAATGCTTATGGGAAAGTGGGTATGGTGCAGTAGTCCGTGGCGTCTCCTCTGTACAATTGTCCTCGGAGGTGGCAGTGAGTTCGGGGGGATTAGAGAGAGAGCCAGAGAACGGGTCTCTGTAGTCTCAGTAGACTGCGCTGGTAAGCAGGTCAGAAACACACGCTTTCCAACTTCTGTTTCTCCCAGAATTAATCTTGACTAAAACCTTGTAAGTAAAAATAAGATAAAAATGAAAATGGAAAGAAAGCAGCATAATCTCCAAGGCCAGCAACCATATTTAAGCAGGAAGCCAGAAGAGAAGGCTGTCCCTAGAGACAGTTTTCAATGCCCTTACACTAAAGTTCTGATAGCCAGATCCAAGAGTTTGCCCAAGGCTGAGAGTCCACGAAGATTCCCTATGAAATCCCAGTTGCCACACCCTCCGCGTAAGGATGTTTTGGAAAGAAATCAGCGTGCAGAAGGGGAGAGCAGGCAAGCACGCTTGCCGGGACCTTGGTGCTGAGGAGGAGGGTTCACCATCACAATGCAGCTTTCAGGAGGGTTCGCAGCTTGTGCTCACGCCCTCAGACTGATGTGAAAACTTTCAGCCAAGAATGTTCTTTAGCAACGTTGGATCGCTGGCAGAGGTACTTTTGCTGCTCCATATCCCAGGAGCTGACTGTGCCTTCCTCTCCTTGACTTTAGTGCCAGTACCAGGAGAGCCTGAGTCTAGAGCTCTAGATCTTCTTGTTTTAGGGTTTATATTTGAGTGAAATATTTCACCAATAATCAGTCTTGCTTCCTCCCTTTAGATGGCCAGAGATCGGGCAGAAAGTGTCTTTGACCGTGGCCTGCAGGGTATAACAGGGAAGAGAGCGGAGCCTTTCTGTGCTCCAGCTGTATTCAGAATCAGTTCTACTAATGATAAGCCCACCACCCTCAAAGCCACAGAAAACCTCAAGTCAGACCTGTCTAGACACTAAAGAGGAAGGCAAGAGGGTGTGGCAATTTTAGCAACAGAACAGAGAGGGAAACATTGTGACCGGGACAACCTGACCTTTGAAGCAGCCAATGGAGGAAAAAGACAGATAGCCTTAGGGTTCACCCTAGAGCCACCCCATCTATGACCCTGGAAATGTGGGCTCACGTGTACCTGCTGTTTATATAAGACTTCGAATGGAGAACTTGAGGCTTGTGGCCTTGAATTTCTATATTTCTTGCCATGATTCTGTCCCAGCATACCTTTAAATGTCTTGTTCTTGAACTTCTTGGATGTGTTTTCATAATTCAGTGCCAGTCTCTTTGCTGGGTCAGCACCGAGGGCAAACAGTTGATTTTGGAAACGCTGTGACAGCTGGTAGAATCCCAGAAGCAAAGCGTGTGTGTTGCATTACATGGTGAGTTGACTTGGCTGACACACATCCTTTGCTCTTTCATTATGTGCTTGTAGCAAGTTGCTATTTTATGTGCGTGTTCTTGGCTAGGTACATGCCACCCAGCTCTTCCTGTTCCCAGCCGGTATTTGCTATTTAGGTTGCTATGGGATTTTTTTTTTTTTTGGTAGGTGTTGTTTTTATTTCTAAATTTTAAAAATTTACAAATGACTTTGATCATTTCTATATGTCCAGTCCCACATTTGTGCCTGGCAAATAGTAAGAACTCAGTAAATTTTCAAACAGATTATTGTCCTGTATAGACTCTAGTCAGGCTCAGGAGATTTTACCAGGACTTGGGTTATCTTGAGGGGATAAGGTTGAGCGGGCACTGGGGTCCTGAGTTGAGTCTGAAGGAGAGTTTGGGGTTGTGGTGTCCCTTCCAGTTGTCAAAAAAGCCAGTGCGCCGGGCTGAGGTCACCAGGTTGTGTAATAGGAAGAAGGTATTGGGTAATAACTGGAAAATTCAAGAGCCTGCAGAGTAACTTTTTTGGTTTTTCCTGACCCAAACGTGGAAGACAGTATTAGCAGGTGTAGAACCAGATACCCTAGGCCACAAGACCTAAATAAATGTTTCTTGTTTCTTGTCTAGGGTTGGCGCTACGGCAGAGCATGGGTGGAGATGGGCAGTTCTTAACACCTTGTGATTTTGTGAAATAAATGCGAGGAGGGCCATGTTCATTCTGTATGTGTTAGTCAAAATGAACTGGTCATCACAGTTCGGACATGTGTCTCTACTACCAAATGTGTGAAATGTGCCTTTTAGGGAAAGGCACCATTTTCATTTTGTTTACCTCCTTCAGAGTTGGCTAAAGACTGACTTTCCAAAGTGAACTTTCCCATGTTTTCAGCTGTCGGCAGGGAGCACTCTGAGAGGAAAAGACAGGACAGGACGTTGGATCTGCTCGTGGCATGCCTTGGCCTTAACTAATCACTGCTGAGTCTCTTGCACTGGTGAGCATCACCATTTCAGCTAAGTTATCTTTTTGTTGAATATACTTGTCTGTTTGTACCTTTTACCAAGGAAAGCCAAGAAAGCTAATTTGTTAGAGAAGTGCGTGAAATATGATGTTCTGTACAGACACTGAGCCTCTTCTTCACTCCCGTTAAAGAGTGTATCATTGCAGAAAGACCAGGAACTGTCCCTTTGCAACCACACTGTACACAAACCCAATCAGCCAGAAGGGCAAAGTACAGATTAGCAGGCAGCCTGGGAGTTTGCCTGAGCAATTAATCAGCCTCATCATCTATAAATAATAGTTTAAATAACTTCCTCTTCTTGCTCACTTGACTGATGCAGCTGGTCAGATTCAAACAACAGATAGCATCTTTGACCTTTCCAAAAATAGACCTAATTTTTCAGTGTTGATCCTTTGTTAGCTAAAACTCAAGGCTGTTTACCAGTTTACTAGGACGTGTGTGTGAGTGAGTTTGTCTGAGTTTTAATGTTTTAATGGAAGGAGAGAAGAGTAAATTGGATGAATAACCAAGGAGACTTGTCCTATGCTTCATTTAAAAATGATGTGCTATAGTTTTGTAGCAAAGTGTTTTTTAAAGGATTTAATTATAAGGAAAGAAATCCTAGTTGCTGGTTTTTCCAGATTAATATGAATTTCACAATTTTCAGTCCTGAGAGCACATAACAATTGTTTTATGAGAAAATACAAGTTTGCTCAGCATTTATTTGCAGCCTCACACATACATTTATATGTTTATAATTCTCTTGTTACTTGGAGCTACCAAGCAAGGGTATACCAAGCAAGGTGCCGTCTTAGGGAGAGCAAGACCCTGGGGAGGGCCTGGAGCTGGCCCGGCGCCACGTGGCCTTCTAAGGCTGTGTATGTGCCTTTACTTGTCCCTAAGAGACCACTGTTAATTTTGCTTAAAAGCTCTTTTTCCGTGTTTAGGTAGATTTTTAATTTAAAGGGAAGAAAAAAAAATACAGAGCAAGTGTGGTCAAACTCTTAATATTTGGCTCTATCAGGCATCTCCTCTTTATTTTGTACCTCAGCTAATCCCCCACAACTTCTTGCCACAGATCTCACATCTCGAGTCTGACAAAGATGCTGGCAAGAAAGTGTGGGGTGTCAACAGGAACAGATACAAACTGAAGACAGCGGCTCTGTCTAGACCAGGAGCATTAATAGAAGCCAGGCCACAAAATGGAAAGGGAGCCCTGAGGGGTGAGAGGTTGCTATGGCCACAACAGACACAGGTGTTCCTCTGTTGGGGGAGCCGTGTGGGGTGAGCCACCAGGACCGGTTGGCTGGGGGGCCGTGGGACCAGCAGGATGGGGTCATCCTTTGCCAGAAGAAGTTGAAAGCTTTTAGAACTGGGAGTCCTGAACAATCTCTGGGGATGATTCGCACCTCCCCTCTGATGCGGAGTGCAAGACTAGCTAGAAAAGCTCTGCAGGATCTGAGAATAAAAATAAATCTTAGAGAAGATAGTAGGAATATTTGGTTAAATACTACTTTCTGGAGAGAAAATTCATGGCTAGGGCTACTGTGTTCCTGGCACTGTGTGATTTTAGCCTTGCTTTGCTAGCAGTTTTTAGTTTGACCCTTCCTTCTGCCTTCCCTACCTCCTCTCACATTCCGGCATTTCCGCCCTTCCTGTTGTTTCCTCTCCTGTTCCTTCCTCTTCCCCTGTCCCTTTCCTGTCCTCTCTCCTTTTCCTTCTTCCTCTTTACATTGTAACTTTCTAAAAGCTTTATCAAAGGCTGTGTGTATTCTTATAATGTTGAGCAAGAAATTCCCCTAAGAAGTAAAAAAAAATCTACTTCAGTTCCATCATTCGGTTGCTTCAGAAACAGCTGGGTAAATTGAACTTTCAAGAGGTGCTCAGTAACATTGCTGTAATTTATGTGATGAGAATGTGTTACTTAGAGTATTTATTAACTCAGCACATGCAGCTAGGGTAGGAAGTGGCATTATTAACTTATTCATAATGGGCTTCAAACATCCAAAAATATAAACCTATGAATACAAATATCAGAAGCCTCAAACTATTAAGACAAAAGAAGAGTGAACCAGCAGTGCTACGACTCAAATATATACCTTGAGTGCTTAATCACAGGGAAAGGTCCATCCTGGTCTCCACTCTGATTGATTATGGCAGCACACCTTCCTGGGTTTTGTCCCTGAACTTCACCTGTATCTTCATGTACCCCACAGAAGGACAGTGTTCTTATTGACGAGTCATTTTGGGATACATCCTCTCTTATGCCAAGGTTAATAGTATATCAAAATATAACAGATATTAAGAAGCTATTAAGAAATTAAAAGAATTAAGAAAGAATGAAGAGGCAGTGATCAAGGATGACAGATTGTACTTGACCATTGTTTTAGTCCATGAATATGGTCTACCAGGGCTGCCTTACATTTTAGGATCTGGTTTCTCATTTCCAAACACTTAAAAGTTAATTCCGTTTTTAAAAAGGTATACTTGTAAAGGCTGCTGAAAAACACTTTTGATCTTCCTTTGTAGTTGAAGAACTCAAGACAGATCACCGTCATCCCATGGTCTACTTTATCAGTAGCATCAATCAGGAACTTTAGGAAGAGCTTCATAGATGAACGCCAAGTAATTCATGAATATTAAGTTTATTTTCAGCATGAGTGTGGGTGTCTCTAGAACCTTAGGGTAGAGTGTTGAATTTATCCTACTGGTCTGTTAGTGTAGCATCCTTACTACCAATCTGTACATGACTCTACTTTTGCTTCTTTTTTTTTTTCCCTCTAATGTCCTCAAGCACCCCATACTTACTCTATTCCATCCCCATTAATACAACATTTGGTTATTTTTATGCCCTTAAAAATAAAATGTGGCTAAGCATGGTGGCTCCTGCCTGTAATGCCAGCACTCGGGAGGCAGAGGCAGGAGGATTGCTGAATTTAAGGCTTGCCTGGGCTACATAGTGAGCTCAGGGCCAGCCTGAACTACAAAGTGAGACCCTGTGGAAAAAAAAAAAAAAAGTACAAAGTGGAGTTGGATAGAGTTGACAGAGATGGTTTTTTCACATGGGTGGTGCCCTGAGGTCCTCATTGTTTCCCACATTCACTTGGCTTTATGCTGTAAAGAGCTTTCCTTTTGCACTTAGATTGTTGAACCTGGTAGGCATCTGGGCTCCACTGCCAGCATCTTCTACAGTTTTCTTTTTGTTTCACTGATAATAAGCAGCTACGTGTCTTAGCCTGCTGTGGTGGATATCTTCGCCACTCTGCGAGGTTATTCTTCCAGAAAGGCTGTGCCAGTTTCTGTGTCCCCTGCCAGCAGTGCTTGAGAATGCTCATTTTTCCACATCTGTGTCAATTTATATTTCTCTAATTACTGGTAGGCCACTCTTCCGTTTATGTGCTTTTACTCATTTAGGTTTCCCTTTCTTTGAATTGCTACTTATATTTGTTTTTGCTCATTTTCACATTTGTCTTTCATGCCATTTATTCGTGTGTGTGTGTGTGTGTGTGTGTGTGTATTGTTGTTGTTGTTGCTTTTTTTTGGAGACAGGGTCTCGCTTTGTAGTTCAGGCTGGCCCTGAGCTCACTATGGTGCCCAGGCAAGCCGCCGCGAACTCAGCAATCCTCCTGTCTCTGCCTCCCGAGTGCTGGGATGACAGGCGTGAGCCACCACGTCCGGCATTGTGGTATGCGGTGTTGATTGTTGGTGGGCGTGTCTCCACACCCAGCATTGTAT
>PVIC010055387.1:0-11257 GCA_004025085.1 Thryonomys swinderianus
TAGTTCATGATTCAATAGGAAACAAAGGGAACAAGAGTGTGCATTTGTCATGCTTTCAGAGGAAGTGGATGCTTCCAGTTCATGAACCACACATTGAGAACCACTGGCCTGGAATTCTAAGAAAATACTGAATAATAGTGCTGGTGGATGTCCTTATCTTGTTGTCAGTCTTATAGGCAATGTCTGTAGTCGATCCAGTAACAAATGTGATTCTTGATCTAAGATAGATATTACAAGCCATGAAGAAAGCATTTGGGGCTGAGCACATACTCAGTGGTAGAGCACTTGCTGTGCACGTGTACAGAGTCCCTTTTCCATGTGTTCCCTTGGTCCAATTCCCAGGAATTGGACCTATATCTATTTTATTTGCTTCTTGCTTTATTTTACTTTGAATAAATTCAGAAAAGAAATTTAATTGTATCAATATTTTAGACATGTATAATTTAATTTCTACAATAAAACTTTTGTAAGATACATCGCTTTTTACATATGCACTTGTGAGTGTGTGTGCTTGGGCATGCGCATGTGTGCGTGTGTGAACTGAGATGGCCTTAATATGGCACTAGGTTTGAATAAACTTGAAACTGGTCTCTTCTTGGCTCAAGGCTCCTAATTTCTCTGTTCTTAGAACATTTACTTTAGAAAACTTGCAGTTGTAACATTTCCCCTGCCTCTTTGATAGTTTACCTTTTTTTCTAGTATTTTTTCCAGTTTGATAATCCAGGTATATCTTTCCAAAGACCTAGGAACTATCCATTTAAAAGATAACCATAAAAAAGGTCACGGTCCTATCTCCCATTCTCTAAAGGAGGACAGGAATCTAACTTTTTAAAAAATTTGAATCTTTATCGATACATAATATATACACATCACAATCACACACAATACTGAGAATTTGTACCAGTATGATACAGTATAATTCTCATTTTTCCCATCCTCCACCTACCCTACAACCCTCTTCTTATATACAAAAGCTTTGTTTCCCTTTTTTTTATTACCATCATATTTTTCTTTTTCTTGTTACTTACCCCTACACTTCATTTCCTTCTGAATATTTTCTATTTCACAAGATGTACCATATATTTTAGAGCTCATTTACATCTTCACTTTCTTATACCGGAGAAAACATATGATATTTACACATCTGTGACCTATTTATTTCACTTATAAGTATGTCCTGAAGGTACATCCATTTGAATATAAATGACTCAAACTTACCATTCTTCATGGAAGAGTAATACTCCATTTTATAGAAAAAAAAACCCATCTTTATCCACTCTCCAGTTGTTGGGCATTTGGGTCATTTCCAAGATTTAGCTATCACAAAACTGAGCTGCTATGAACATGGTGCAGATATGTTGCTGTGATATGAATCTTTTTATTCTTTCTTGTGTATACCTAGCAGGGGCATAGCAGTGTCAAATGGGACATCTAATCCAAGTTTTTGAGGAATCTCCACACTGATCTCCATAGTGGTTGCACCAGTCTACAATCCCACCAACAGTGGAGAAGTTTTCCTTCCTCCCCACATCTTCGCCAGTATTCACTGCTGGTTAATTTCGAGATCACCTAACTTTTAGAAGTACCAACTAACAAACACAGGTAGCCTAATTAGCATGGCACACCTTTCGCTTACATGCTTCTCAACCTCCAGTACTTTTTGATGAGCTCAAGGGATGTGTAAAATTCTCTAGCTTCTTAGCTCAGTGAATGAAGTTCAGTTTTTCTCACTCTAACAATCTTAGTCTTCCTTGATTGTTCAACTTTACTCAGTGCAGTTTTCCTTTGATAATGCAGATACATACATATAGACATACACAGACATGTGCATACACGTATGTCTGTGTATGTATATGTAGAGAGAAATAGTTCTTAAAGTTAAGGAAAAAAATAGAAACAGAGGTTTTGTAAATCATGAGGGGAATAAGAGTTTGTGTAAGTAGGGAAGGGAAGAGGGGAAGAATGACCATTTCTGGCTGGTGGATTCTTCTCTCAACCCGAAAGGAATTACAAAGCAAAGAATCATGAGAAAAATGAGCAAAAGCACTTATTGTCGAATGTATTAGCTACTCTTCCGCCATTGCAAAGACAAAATAACACTCAAAAATGAAAGGCGTTTATCTGGCTTACAATGCATAGAAGTTACAGTCCATAATCAGCTGGCTCTGAAGCTAGGGTGGCAAAGAAAACCTTGTAGAGGAGGAACAGCATGGCATGCACAAAGCAGCAAAGGTAACAAGAAAGAGAGTTTAACAGAGTCTTTCTGGTTGGTGTCCGAGGGCTTCTTCTGAGGTCTGCTTGGAAGCCAATCAGACTCACAACTTGGGAGGCCAAGCAGTGGACCCCTGAGAGGGCAGTATACGAAGGTGTGAGTGTGAAACCACAGAGGCAGTGGAGATCCCAGAAGTTTTGACTCATCTCCCCAGGTTGTCTATCATTTCCCTGTTTCTCGAAGGGGACAATAAAACAAGAATCCACACGAGATATGTACATGTGCAAACTGCTGAATAAAATCCTTATATACTGCAATCATGTCCTAATAAAAAATAAGGAAACACATGTCTTTAATTAGTCTAAATAAATTTGAAGGAAATTTCCTTAAGAAAATCTTTTTTCTATGTCCCATTTGAAGCTAACAGACAAAGGCTAGCATTCAAGGATGAATGAGTTTCCTCTGTGGTGCTAAAACTTCTGCTCATGGGTTTAGCTCATTTATTCTGTGTTCTAGGTGAAAGGAAAATATTATGAAGTTGCACAGTGAAGCATCATATATAACTAACTGTTCAATCCTCATTTGCTTAATCCTTCTTTATTGGATTTAGAGAAAAGTATGGTTCATATGTTACTCTCTTTTATTATATATACAGGTGCAGTTGTTTCTACTTCTAAGTCATTTGCGTTTGAGGGAATTTCTTGTAATCACTTTTCCTTTTTCATAGGAAATGAATCATGTCTGTCGCTCCAAGTCATGACTAATTGATGAGAGTTCACTGTGAGCAGATCCATAGATGGTTGGTTCTAGCACTACAGAGCTTGTCTGGAGTGATTATTTTGCAACTTCCTACAGTTTGGATTTTGGATGTCTCCCAGAGGGCTCTGTACTAAAAGCTTGGGCCCAGACCAAGGCAGGATGGGGGGTGGGTGCTGAACTTGAAAAAATGGAGCCTAGTTGCAGGTTTTTAACTGGTGGGAGGAATGCCCTTGAGGGGGTGGGTGGAGCCCAGCACCTTCCTTTGTACTCACACTTCTGGGTCATGAGATAAGCAGTTTTCCTTTACGCCATCCCTCCACGGTGCTATGCTGCCTCTTCTGAGGATAAAAACACCACAGGCAACTAATCAAGTAATCAAGTACTTGAACCTCCAGAACTGTGACCTGAAGTAACCCTTTTTTCATTGCTAATTATCTCAGTTATTTTATTGTAGTGACAGAACACGTAAAGTGCGCAGAAGTAGTAAACTGTGATGACACTCCGTATCATGGTAACCTCAGCAACTGTCGGGATAAAGTGACCTTGATGTGTTGTTTTCTTGCATTATAGAAATTGATCTAAAACTAACGAACCTCAGAGACAACCACTTGTCTGTTAAGTAAACAGAGCTGCTTTGTATTAAACCTCATATCTCAAAAACATTATTTTATAGAATTCTCATTCTTTGTGCATTTAAATATGCATTTTAGGAGTTTTTAAACTTAGAAGCTTCACTACTAGGACTCAATTTTTATATACTGTATAAAAACAGAGTGGTAAGCACAGACACCTCTTTAGGTTCCCTGGTCCTTTCAATGCAATCATCATTCTAAATCGCACTAACTTTTTTTTTTTTTTTTTTTTTTTTGAGACAGGGTCTCACTTTGTAGTTCAGGCTAGCTCTGAACTCACTACGTAGCTAAGGCAAGTCTCAAACTCAGCAATCCTCCTGTCTCTGCCTCCTGAGTGCTGGGATTACAGGCGTGAGCCACCACGCCCAGCACTAAATCGCATTAACTTTTGTATTATGACAGCACACCTGTACCTGTATGGATTCAATAGAATAGCAAAACTGATGTGATTTGTTTTACTAATGCAAGTGCATATAACACTGTATTTTCAGCACTTCAAGTTATTACATCTCTTGTTTGGAACACAGATGTTAACTGGTACCACTAAATACAAGAAAGCCGCATAAGATGGACTTTTAACTAGACCGTGGTGCTCACGGAAGAACCTGAGTAAGTATTGGTCTCTTTGATGAAATGCAGGTATTAAAAGCATTTACTGGGTGCAAGTAAAGACTTTCCTTTGAGACATAATTGTGAGGAGATGCAGAGAGTATAAAGAATAATAACATTTTCACCATGTGAAATGATGCTTTTTAATTCTACCTAAAAGCATTTAGTACCACTTGGAGTAGAGAAGCACCCATTTGGATGCACTCCCATGAGCATGGTCAGAAAAGAGAGGAAAGAGGTCTGATTGGCATCTTTCTCTGCCAGAGAGGGGAAAAATGAGGGAAGCAACTTGTACTCAAATCACAGGGTCAACAGGGGAGCAACAGCAAATTAGAGCTGGGAAGAGGTGACCATTGCTTATGATAAATGACCCTTAAGAGGATCAAAAGAACATGTCTGTGAGTGACACTTTTTACTCCCTTTTTTGAAATAGCCACTTGTAGGTTTGCAAACAGCAAGGAAATAAGAATCAGCATAGTTTTGACCACAGAAAAGATAGAGTCAGATAATTAACCTGAGTTTCTTCCTACGGAGACAGGAAAATAACAACACTGAAAAGGAACCACAAGGGACATATTTGTTTCCATCTACCCAGTGTGCATCTTCCCTTTAGACTGAACAGCTCAATTGTTTTGAGGGGATACTGCTGTTCCACAAACAGTCTTTGTGGATGAAGCAGGGAACAGGAATGTAAGGAATGGGGTGAAGCAATTACCGAGTTCATGAAGCCCCACATTCTGCAGGTGATAAGCTCAAGACTCAGGGAGTGAATATTTAAGCTCTAGTCTGAGTTCAGAAGCTTGATAATCAGGATAGCCTATAACTTGAGTTTCAATCCAAAAGCCAATTGACTTGAAATCCAGGAAGGGCTAATGTTTCAATCTGATTCTGAAGCCTGGCAAACCATCAAGTCTTAGCTCTGATTTGAAGGCAGTAAGAGTCCTCTTTTACTTAGCCTTTTGGTTTGATTCAGACTTTAGATGATTGCACAAGGCCCACTCTGATTTGGGAAGGCAATTTCTTGACTTGGAATATCAATTCAATGTCAGTTTCATCTGCAGTCATCTTCACACACACACACACACACACACACACACACACACACACACACACATCCAGAAGAGCGGTTGACTAAATGTCTGGATACTTCATTGCTTAGACAGGTTAACACATGAACCATTACAGAAAATTTTCCCTCAGGCTGTATGGAGACACATTGCTTCAGGAAATTTAAACTACACATCACACAACAAGTCAAAATTTGTCTGCAGTTTTTTGGCTCTGCAAAGGGGAAAAATAGACAATGTACATTTCAGTCTAGCAAATCTTTTCTAATAACTTAATTTCTCTAACTTTATCTGGTCATCCTAGTTTTTAGATCTACATAAATGAGCTAAGCCTTTATAAACTTGTCCCAGATGGAAAAAAAAATACCTTACATGTCTAAGGATTTTATTAATCACTATTGTATAATTTTTTACTTATTTTTAGTGACTTTTCTATTTTAAAAATATCAACTAAAATATACCTACATTATTCATAAATTCATGTTTGTGAAGTGGAAATGGCACTTTAAAATATTTGAAACTATTGTAAACAAGATCATTACACACATATATTTATTGTTCAAGATCACTAAAGAGGAGGAACAATTCATCCTTTACTCATCCTACCTTAAACTCATTTTAAATTGTCGTCTCCATCTCTAGTATAAGCCACATCCACAAGAATGAGATTTCCTAAGGAAGGTTTTGTTTTCCTCCTTCCTAAGATTCAGCTACAAAGAGGCTCAAGTCCCTCTTCTCTCTTGTTCCTCTGCTTTGCTGCTTCCTGCGTGCTCTGCCATGGACTGTTTCTCCTCTGCCACATTCCTCCACATATCGCGCCTTGGAGCTGGCTAACTATGGATTGAAACCGCGAAGAACTGTGAGATGAAATAAACCTCCCTTCCTTTAAATTTGAGTGCCAATATTTTGGCTCACCAATGAGAAAAGTAACCAAGACAAAGAGATTTTTATCCTTGTGGTTCTACATATCAAATGAACTTGGCCTTGGCTTAAGAGGGAGATGCTATTTCCATTTTCCAAGGCCATTTGCTCCGTATATATTGCTGAAAAGACAAGCTAGAAGAAAGCCAATAAATACCTTTACTTCCAAGATGCAGAAAGCCAAGTGATCCACTGATGATTGTTTTCTCATAAATGGATCTTATCTTTGAACTTTACATTTCCTAACTGTTGAAATACTGCACACCACATTTTAGGCAAATATGTGAGAAGAGAAGAAAAAGATGTTGAACGGAGGATTGATTTCCTTCATTCCTCTGAGGTAGCTTTGTAATTTTCAGCTATAGTTGTAGACATAGAAATGAAAGGAGCAGAGGAGATCATGGTACATTCTGTATTTTCAACTGAATTGCTAAGATGAATATTTGTCTTCCAATATGTCTAAATCCACAGTGATTGTTTATATTCATGAAGTTGCCTTTTTCAAACTGAGCTATAGAGCTGGATTTTTTGTATTTCTGCAGGAAGTTAATCATGGCTTTCAACACTACCTCCTTTATAAAAGTTAAGTTGTTACAAAGTTTGTCACATGATTGTAGTTATGAATAAATGTCAAATGATTATCCTGTGAAAATATTTCATGAAAATTGCAGATGAATTATTCAGTATAATTCTTCTTTTTTTTTGTTTTGGTGAAAAAGAAAGGCCCTTGCAAATTTTATTACTGAATATGGTTTATTTACTTTTAATGAATAAAAACTGTTAAATATGATGAACATGTTAATTTTTAATGGAGCTCACACTTAAGTTTGATGAAAATAAACTGAATATTTGAATAACAAAGAGATAGACATATATGCCTGATGTTTTACATTTCCTTCTTTAAGAAGGAAAAGAGGTTCTGCTCAGCTAAACAAAAGATTGTAATGAGAAAACAAAGTAACATCAAGGCTATTCTCCAGTCACTCCCAATTTGTCAGCTGTTTTACAGTCAAAACAAAAGGGATAAGTAATTCTTTTGACTTCTTAATATCAATTCAATTAATACATTGTAAAACATCACATTCTTTTCTTTGCCCCAAGCAAAACAATATTTTTGTGGAATATATTTTCTATATATGATCATTTAACATCTAAATTGTCAACCAAATTTAGCTGTTGGATATAATTCCTTAAAAGAAAAGTGAGATTAGTGATTTGATACTTGAAACTTGGTAGTAATAACTTGAAATGTATCACATTGATTCCTGCTTTTTTTTTCTTTACCTCTTTGACTACTTGATTTTCAAAAGCAATGGAGAACATAAACACAAAATCTTCTGGTAAGATGCTAACTTACACCTGAAATTTATATTCTTTACTTGACTCCCAGATGCATGTAAAGTAAATACCCTTGAAATCTTCATCTTTGCCCTGGTGGTGAGAAAATCACCTTCCTCAGCACTGGCCTAGCTGTGATCATCTTTGTTTAAATCCCTTGCCTATGATGGTGAAGAACAATGAAAATATCAGGTCGATCTGCAAAGTGTAGCAGAGAGTTTAGGCTGAGAATTTTATCAAGAGGTTGTTCCAAGACTGGGGAAAAACGAGATGTAGTGGCCAATGAGCAAGAAAACTGAAGACCATGCTCTGGTTTCTGAAGATGTTAATTTCCTTTGGCCTCAAGGGTACACTGTATATGCCTTTTGGGAGGATTTTGTATTTTGTCATTTTCCTGAAAAATCTGCTAAAGAAAGACTATTAACAGAGGCTATTTGCTGGACTTAGAGGATGAGGTCAGAGTCTTAGCTCCATAACAGCAGAGCTGTGTAGAAACCTATTTGGCTGCATGAAACCATTTCATTTATCTAAACAGAAATATCAAAAATGAGAGAGCTCAATGAAGTATCTGAAAGCATCCTCTTCTTACAAGAGAAATAAGGCATTACTATATTAAGACATGAGATCTAGGTCATCCAGCATCAGAAATCAGAGCCATGAGGCCTCTAACCCTGCAAGTAGACAAAACTATATGGAATCAAATCTTACTCCTGTCCACGCTGACAGACTGACAACTGCATAAACAGACAGTCCATTCTTTCTTTTACTATTGGCTGAAGGTCTCATAGAAGCTATGTTAAGTTAGAAGCTGGAGAAAAGAAATAAGAGAAAAATTTTGCCAGCAAAGAAGCTTTGAAGTGGGAAATCTATACTGGGTAAAGACAAACAGAATAATAACTTGACCCCCAAAACTCCTTGATTATGTAGTGTTTGCTATAGTCACCTATGCTAAACTCTCTTGCATATATAGAAGATAAAATAAACTCCATATTGGTGTCTTAAGTCTTTCCTGGGATTATATTTGCTTAATGTTCAAACATCAAGCTAAATCACATGACTAAATCCAAGGTCATTGGAATAGAGAGATAAATACTTCATTTCAAAGAAAGTGCAGGAATTGAACATTTACTAAACAATGATCCCATTTATAACTGGTAGGGCCTATTCAGAACGAACAAAAAATTTAACTGTTAAACATTTTTATTTTGTTATTGATGTGTGGTTATTTATTTATATTTGGCTCACACCTGCTTCATGTGTCTTATACTATACTTTGGTGTTTGTCTACTGTCAGCCACTTGGAGTGGATTTTGCTGCTCCTTACAGATGAGCTGATGTTCTGTCTTACTTTATTCATGAGGGATGTAGCTGTGCATGGATGTTCTGGGACAAGATAGTGAAAACACTGCTAGAACTTTAATCTTGCTGATAAGTGGAATAGAAAAATTACCTGGGTGTGTGTGTGGGTACTGGGAATGAAACCCAGTGTCTTACACTGAACTGTATCCCCAGGCATTTTTATTTATTTTTAAAATTATTTTTGAGAAAGAGTCCTGCTGAGTTGCTAAGTTGCTCATGCTGAACTCAAACTTGTGACTTTCCTGCTTCAGCCTCCCCCAAGCTCCTTGAGTCCTGCCATTATAGATGTGAGCCATCACATGTGCTTATTGTCTTTATAATTAAACAAAAGGATGAATGTTAGGGAACACATCACTTGAATCATAAGTTCCCTTTGACCAGGCTTATCTAGGGCCTGATACTTTTCATCATCAGAATAAAAAGGCTCTATCCATATAAAAGAAAGATAAATCAGTAATTCAAATCTATTAAAAACTATCAAAGTTTTAAAATCAATGCACAAATCACTATCAGTAATACTCAAAAATAATTTTTCTAATGTTTCCTCTAAAATGATAATTGGTGCTCTCTTCGCAAGCAAAAGATCTCAAATTTGATCCCAGGTACCAAATAAATAGATAAATAAAAATAGAAACATACAAAATAGAAAAATACAAAAATAAAATGATAAACAAAACTATAAAAATATTTTCTTCATTTTATCCCATGGCACAGTCTTCATTTGCCTTTTGATTGGTAAATATCTCTGCCCTTAGAAACAAGACTTTGGCTGTTGAAAAGACGCAGGATCCAGCTGCTTGCCAACCACACTTACACTGCACAGAAGAGGCCGTGAGGCTTTTCTCACCCAAGTTTAGGGAAGCATTCAACAGTCGGTTGTCTAAAACCTCTAATGAAGAGATGAGTTACTGATGAGTGAAGCTCAAATGACACGTGCCCTTGCAGGACTCAGACCAGCGGGTTTCAGGGAGCAAATCAAGAAAGACTGGTCACTCATCTCCATCTCACCCAGGGGTGTTGGCTGCTGAGGAGGAATCTACACTTGATCTTAGCCAAAAGGCCGAGAAGCGATGAGGAGGAGGAATCTAAAACAGAGCTTCCGAGTCAATATTTGAGTGGGATCTGAACACCAAAATCTCTTGCTGTCCTTTCACAAACCAAATCACAAATGTTTCAGAAGTGGTTTGACTCCTCTCTGTTTAACAAAAGGATAAATGTTTGAAATCAGTGGCTCTGGCTCCTCCTCATTTGTTCCTCAGTCCTGTGTCTGTCATGAACAAAAGGAAAGCTTTACAATTCACTTTCCTGTCTGTGAGGCCTGGGCTGCTAATATCTACTCTCCAGAATTGTTGCAAAGTAGAGCAGATACATGTAAACTATTTCATACAAGTCTTGGTACATTATAAATGCTCAATCTATTATAAGTATCATTGGTATGTGAACATTTCCCCATTAATTTGGTACTAAATCTCTCTCTCCACACTCTGATCCATTAGCACTACAATTGTAACATCAGGCACGTGGGAATTTTGATGGGCAAGGCTTGTGAAAACGCATCATTAAGCATTTTTATGATATGTTTGAATTGTAACAGAGCCAATTCCACCCTTGAGTAGAGACAACCTTGTTCTCCCCTTGAAGGAGATTTTGGCATACATATTTATTTCCACTCAACCCTGTCTTCTGGGCTCCACTTCTTTGACAGAATTTATAGCTGAAGTTGCATAGGGTTCTGTTCAGAACACCAATAGGAGCTCCTTAGGTTGCAAGCTCGTCATGAGGCCTACACTTTCTGGCAGCTACCTGCAATCCTGTTTGGTGAGGTGTGGTCATGGGAATGACTGCATCAAGAAAACAGCCTTTACATCTGCCTGGGATCTCTGTCAACTACCCGACAAGGATGGAGAGGAAGCAAAGTTAGCATGTGAATTTTCTTTTAAATAAAAGTGGGTTGATCTGAAGTAGATTAAGAAGTGCCATCATCTGGAGTGAGCCTGCAGCGGTGCCTCTTGAAGACCACTATTTCTGAGGAATAAGGACACTCCATTATCCTCAATTCTTTGTTGTATAATTAGCTTTTCTTCATTTAGCTAACAGGCACTTAAAAAGTTTTATAAAGTTATGTACAAGTTGAAATTCCAAGACTTTTCCAAAAGCCCTGAGATCTAGATCAGTTAGCTGTCTCATCACTGAAACACAGCTTCTCACGCCCATGACTGAAAGGAAGAGGGGTTTAATTTCATTTACATTTTGGGGGTATTCAGTCTGTGATCAGCTGGCTCCAAGTCAAAAATATCATAGTGGGGCCGGAGATTTAGCTCAGTGGTTCCAGTGCCTGCCTTGCAAGTGCAAGGTCCTGA